>LPNX011125715.1:34262-49378 GCA_001517045.1 Pseudotsuga menziesii | reverse complement strand
TGGTATTTTGTTGGGCCACATTGTTTGCAGACAAGGCTTGATGGTAGACCCCACGAAGATCGCTATCATTGTAAACCTTCCAGCACCCAACTCAGTCAACCAACTGAGGACAGTACTTGTTCATACTGGGTACTACAGAAAGTTCATCAAGGGCTACGCAAAGATTACAGCACCGATGGAAAAATTGCTCAAGAAGGATGTAAAATTCCTATGGAATGAGGAATGCCAGCAGAGTCTCAACATACTTAAGGAGAAGATGGTTACAGCACCCTTCCTAGTATTTCCCAACTGGACTAAGCCATTTCATGTACATGTCGATGCATCTGGAATCACATGAGGAGTCGTCTTGACACAGCCAGGAGAAGGGGATCTTGACCATCCCATCGCATATTCCAGCAGAAAGCTATCAACAGCGGAAAAAAACTACACCACAACAGAAAGGGAGGGCTTAGCTATGGTATATGCGCTGCAGAAGTTCAGGCATTATCTATTGGGCACCTCGTTTAAAATGTTTACTGACCATTCCGCATTGAAGTACCTAGTCAATAAACCAGTGTTAGGGGGGAGAATCTGCAGATGGTTACTCCTCTTCCAGGAGTATGATTTTGAAATCATTGTGAAACCAGGAAGACTGAATGTAGGATCGGATCATTTGTCGTGGTTAGACTCAGGAGAAGAGCCAAGTAACCTAGAAGACAATCTGCCAGATGCGCCGTTGTTTTCCATACAGATCGCAGATGAGTACTATGCCGACATTATTCAATTCCTCACCACAGGGGTAGCACCTCACGAGTTTACTAAGCAGCAAAAGAAGCAGTTGGTTGTTAAAGCAGCAGACTTCACCCTCATCGTAGGACACCTATAAAAGTTAGGTCCGGATGAAGTTCTACGCAGATGCGTGATGCCGCACGAAAAAGACGTTATTATCAAAGAGGCTCATTCAGGAACCGCAGGAGGACATTTCGCAGGAAAACTGACTGCGCAGAAAATGCTGGAGGCAGGATTATGGTGGCCTACATTGCATAAAGACACCAAGGACGTTTGCAGATGCTGCAATATCTGCCAAAGGGTAGGAAAGCCCTCGCGACGCGATGAAATGCCGCTGCGACCGTAGGTCACGTGGCGCGCATTCGACAAATGGGCTATAGATTTTGTGGGTCCTATCAACCCACCAGGAAAGCGCACTGGTGCGAGATATATTATCACTGGAACAGAGTACCTCACCAGATGGGCAGAGGCCAAAGCAGTAAGAAATTGTGATGCTGCTACAGCTGCACAGTTCCTTTTTGAAAACATCATCAGCAGGTTTGGATGCCCAGTAATTTTGATGAGTGACCAAGGTACACATCTCTTGAACAGTACTATTGAGGCACTAACAGAATAATTCCAAATCCAGCACCATAAGAGCACTCCCTACCACCCGCAGGCTAATGGTACAGTGGAGGCCTTCAATAAGATTTTAGAAAATGCTCTCACTAAGGTTTGCAATAGCCAGAGGAATGATTGGGACCTCAGAGTTAACGCTGTCTTATGGGCATACAGGACCACATGTAAGAAACTTACGGGACACACACCTTTCAGCTTAGTATATGGACAGGAGGCTGTTATGCCTATGGAGTATATTCTTCCCAGTTTAAGAATCGCTCAGATTACTGGGATGACTGATACAGACACAGTCGAGGCAAGGCTAGCACAGCTGCTGGCCTTAGAAGAAGACAGGTTCATCGCCGGATTCCATCAGAAAGTGCAGAAGGCCCGAGAAAAAGCTTGGCATGACAGACACATTAAGAATAAGACTTTCCAGACCGGAGACCTGGTGCTCCTCTATGACAGCAAATTCATCAAGTTCCCAGGGAAGTTTAAGACACATTGGCTAGGGCCATATCAGATACAACAAGTCACAGAGGGAGGTGCCGTTCAGCTCAGACAGCTGAACGGGGAGCTTTGGCCCACATGGATCAATGGCAGTAGGCTTAAACTCTATAGTGATAGCCACCTCGCCTCTCAGCCTTAGCTTAAACCAGCCGCAACGGTGCAGATGTCCAGTGTAGTTGAAAGGAGGCATCGCACCGGGAATGAGTCTACACCGGTAGAAATTAAAAAAAAAAAAAATTAAAAAAAAAATCATCTTAACACTATTTGTTTGCATAGGTGATGCGGAGTTTCATCGCAATAGTAAGATGTTTCCCGCTGCCACGTACTCAGTTTGCAACCGACAGTGGGCTAGTCAAGTCACTGTCTGACAGGTAGTTAATGAAGAAATGACCGGTATCCCCTACCGTAGACTTGGCAGCAGTATAATAAATTTTTCCATATTTGGTAAATCTCCAACGACATCGATGCCTGTATATGCACGCTTTGAGGGACATATGATCAGATCTCAGCAATTATGACGGATCAGAATGACGGGTAGGGTCTTGTCCAGGTAATTATGATGACCAACGTGTGTGACCCAGGATAACCGTTGCGTCCAGTAGTATGACTTCGGCATAAAAGCAGACATCCTTCAAGTAGGAAGGGTACAGTTGCCAAATCTCGAGAGATATGCAAAGCAGTGCTAAGTGCCCCCTATGCAGAGCCAATTAAGTTGCAGAGTACAGTGACTTCCAGAGTTCGAAGCCACTGCACGCCCAGAGTATTGAGCCGAGCGGATTCTGACTAAAAACGGACCTCTAGAAGGGATGTTGAGACGTTTTGACCCTGGTGACCGTAGATCCGCCATGACGATGTCGCCCAGGGATGAGAAAGTAAGTACAACACAAGTTAGACAGTCGCTAAGGATGAAGAGTCAAGCGCCAGAAGTAGAAGTTGTCACTAAAGTCTCTGCTAAGGAGAAGAAGAACACCGAGCCAATCACTGAAGATAAGAAAACAGAGCAGAATAATGATGAGAAGAAATCTCCCGCTAGGAGGAAGGTAAAAATGAGAAAAAGAAAGCAACGGGAGAAAATCGCTGACCTATCTGATCAGCTAAGATAAGCACGAAAGATTGCGGAGGTACTGAAACAGAAACCTGAGGGTCAGAGGCAGCAGGCGGATCTGGCCCACATCGAAGAGAAGAGAAGTGAAAGAAGACTGCAAGCCCAGCCGAGGGGAGACTTCCAGAACTAGGACAAAGGCTTGTTCTCGGAGCGGAGTTCATGGGTTGCTTCTTCTCCATCCACAAGGATCTAGATGGAAGGAAATGTTTGAGAAGGCTGGAAGATATAGATTTTCCTTGTGATAAAAGTTCTAACCCAGATAAAAAGGAAAGGATATCTGTGGAACACTTCTCAAACACTAGAGCGCTCATAAAGACGAAAGAGCAAAGAAAGCGAAACCGTGACTATGGGCAGAAAGGATAAGAGAGCCCAGCGAACTAAGTTACCAAAATTCCAAGAGAACGTGTCGAGGTAATGAAGAACGAAGTCAAAGGACTTCGGCAGAAGTTGCAGAAGACTTCGCAGGAGGCGAAGGAGAAGCTACAGCAGGAAAAGCTGCAACAGGAGAAGCCCGTTCCAGGTGGATCAAGGACGAGCCACAAGTAAGTGTTAGGGGACTATTGGAGCAGGGTCCCGTAGCTACAGAAGAAATTTCTAGTTTTGGCGGAATGATAAGCAGTGGCGGAAAGAAGTTAAGGCAGATCTACGATGCCGTAGCACGTTTCCAGCTGGAGAGTAGAGCTGGAAACCGTGACTTTTTGAGATACAAAAGTCAAAGAAGGCAACGGTACCTGAGCGGCCGAGAAGGGAGAGATCACCCACTGCATTGAAGGCAGCGGCGGAAGACAGGAGGGCTCAGCGACCCTCATACAGAAGAAGGAGCAACGAGGCTCAAGCATTGAAGGCGAAGGACAGAAAACTGAGAAGCGGTGCATAGTACCCATGGTCAGTGCCGGGAAACATGGAAGACTGCAGAGAGCTGTGGTGTGACGGGAAGCGGCTACCTTAAGGACAGAGAGGACCGACTGTCACTAATTAGGGTTTGGGTTACTGTTGGGACAGGCCCACAGTGTTGTAATGGCACGACCTTCGGGCTGCCTATATAAGAATATATTTTGTATTGTAAAGGGTTAGCTAGTCAGTCAGTTAGCCAGTTGGTTGGATAGACAGTTAGACAGTCGTGGATGAAATAGGCAATAAGGATAAGTAGACTATTGTAAAAGCCGAGCTCTGGTTCTGGTCTTAGCCGTAGCAATCTTACTAAAACCAGTAGCTGGCTTATAGAGCATGCATGCAACTATCCGCAGGGATCGACTGAGAGGGAAGAGTATATTGTAAGAGAGCAATATAGAGAGAAGAGATATCTAAGAGAGAAGATCTTGAGCTGCATATGCGGTGCAGCAGAACTGTGTTTTACCTTCCCCTTGAGCTATAATAGAAAACACAGTTCTGTGGACGTAACTTCCATCCTGGAGGCGAACCACGTTAAAATTTGTGTTATGCGACTGATTTATGTGTTAAGTTTACTTATGCATTGCGCAGTTATTTTATGGACTTCGTTGCAGTTCAATGGATGAATGTATTAATCAGTTCACTATAGCACAGAAGGATAATCATAAGTTAATAGTCTTTAGCATGATTGTATGTGTTTCATTTATGTTTGTGTAACAGTTCCTGAATGCAGTATTGAATAGCTTTGTATGTTAAGTCTTGCACGTCGACACGAGCAACGCCAAGTGCGCTAAACCGCGGAGGTAGGATATCACAGAGAGGTGATATCGCATCGGCAGAGAAGCTGCGGTGCGTGATACCGCAGGTTGAGGACTTCGCGTTGAGCAGGAGCTGCGTGTCGCATGGTGCGCGGCGATGCGGTAAGGCTGGAGATATCGCAAGTCAGGGAAAGTGCACATCATAGAGAAGGACCGCACGGAGGTGGAAAGAAACATCTCGCGGCTAGAAGAGCTGCGCGACGATGGGATCACGCGACGCGAGCAGGGGGTTGCGCGTCGCACCGAAACAGAGAGAGATCTTGCAGCTAGAAGAGCTGCGCAGCACCAGTAGGATTGCTAAGGAACCTGGTCCAAGACACTTGAGTCCTTGGCCAACCCATTAGATTCACTTCGGGTGAGACTTCAGGACACCTTGCGGTCTGTCGCCGAAAGGGCCAGTGAGCTAGGGGTGTTGTTGGTTGATTATAGTAAACCCGGGTCTGCCCATGCAATCAACACGATGCACTGAAGGAAATATGAAGTTATTGGAGGACTACGATGACAATAGATTTACATACGAGAGATGATCCATCATTTTAAAAGTTTTTTGTTTTTTGTTTTTTTTTTCAGCAGACCCATATGACTGAAAATTATGTCTATTTTTAGGATTATGAACCTGATGTTATATGTTGTCAGTATAGTCATTTAGTATGTGCATCTTGAATAAAATTTGTACAAGTTCCATCGAAAAAAAACTTAAAAAATAGAAAATGGAAATTGTCCAAATATGACCATGAACGGATAATTGAAGACGGCCTTCCATTGTGATTTTTTTAACTATATATAAAAAATGAAATGATTGACATTTTTGTACATGTCAAATGTTGTGTCATTTATATAAAATTCATAACATTCATTGTTAACATTCCTAACATTTACTATCAAACTTCCTAAGATTCATTATTAACATTCCTAGCATTACTATCAAAACTTCATAACATTCCTAACATTCCCCACATTCATTCCTAACATTTCCCACATTCATTCCTAACAAATTTCCCACATTCATTCTTAACATTCCTAACTTTCCCATCTTTAGATTGCACCTATCAAAACTTCCTAACATTTCTAACATTCCAAACATTTCCTAACGTTCATTCTTAACATTCCTAACATTCCCCACATTCATCCCTACCATTCATTCCTAACATTCCCCACTTCATTCTTAACATTCCTAACTTTCCTATATTTATATTGCACCTATCAAAACTTCCTAACATTTATTCTCAACATCTCAACACTGAAAATATTTTACATCTACAAACATACATAAATTTAATAATACATATATTCATAAATTTAATAATACATACATTCATTCTTAACATTAGATTGCACCTATCAAAACTTCCTAACATTCCTAACATTTCCTAACATTCCCCACATTCATTCCTAACATTCCCCATATACATTCTTAACATTAGATTGCAGTACCTATCAAAACTTCCTAACATTCATTCTCAACATCTCAACACTGAAAATATTTTACATCTACAAATATACATAACTTTAATAATACATACATTCATAATATGTAAGTTCAATACACATGTATATAATCCAAAAAAAAAATGTAAGGTCAATGTACATGTATATAATCCAAAAAAACAATCATGAACATGTGAGTTCAATGTAGATATGTATAATCCAAAAATAAAGCTCCTTAATGTCCAAAACAACTACAATATATATATCAACAAAAAAAGAACAATATAAATAATTCTCTAAATGGACATACACCACTATCCTCTACTAGGGTCTTCCCTTGGACTCGAACCAACCTGCAACATGTATAAAAACAGATTATGAATATCATAAATTATTTAAACAATTTTAAACTAAAATCAAAACATTGAAATATTAAACTAATATCGAAGAACAATTCAATTATTAACAAAATTACCTCAAATTCTCTATCATCCACTGGAGTCTTCCCTTTGGCTCTAAAAGATGGAAGATACCAAAGCTGCAACATGTATAAAATCAATTTATTAATCTTACAAATTATTTAAACTATTTTAAACTAAATTCAAAACATTAAAATATTAAACTTACAATTCCACCACTATCCTCCTCTGGAGTTTTCCCTTTTCCTCGAAAAGATCAAAAAGACCCAAGCTACAACATATATAAAAGCAATTTACGAATGTCAAAAATTATTTAAACTATTTAAACTTATATATCATAGAACAATTCAATTATGAACAAAATTACCTCAATGCCAATATCCACATCCATCAGAGAACCTATATCTTCACCGCCAATTTCAATATGTTCTCTTCCCTTAAAATTTAAATTTTGTTAATAAATAAATCATAGTGCAAGCAAAAAAACTAAGCTTAAGCAATTAACTTAAAACCAAAACAAAAAAATAAAATCAGTAGCCCACAATAGATGGAAAATCATCTAAAAAGTTTGATTCTAAAGAAACCTGCATGGATAAGTCAAATTAACAATAAGATACATAGTTGAATATATATATATATCTTTCAAACATAAACATAAATATGTAAGTAATAAATATACCTCTCCAAAATGCTCTTCTACATTTACAACATTTTCACTAGTGGAGACTTGAAAATTATGTTCATTCAATATTTAAGTAAATTGCAACCAATAAACATTTATGTAATGTATTTATTACTATACATCAAAAAAGCAAAATATAATGCATAGATATAATGTAACAAAAAGTTCAATTCAAAATAAATAAATAAAGTAAATAGATTGAAAGTACACAAACCTCTCCTATACTTGACCTGTCATTAGATAAGACATCCGAAGCTATATCACAATAAACCTTGGCATAAGCGTTTAGATCTTCAATGCCCATACGATCTAACTCATCAATTATTTTGTAAACAAAATTTTTCCGAATAGTGGCTCGAGCCCTCTCTCGACTCAATTGAACATCAACTCCTACAAATGCCGAAGTTAAACCTTCAGCAACATTATGCCTGTTGATGTATTTGTAACTTCAGAATGTATTCACTTGTATATCTTATGTATTGTACCCCGATATTTATTCTAGGAAGTATATGTAGGTAATTGAGTCAAGTCATGCCCTAATGTTCTGATCAGGAGATTCAATAATGTAAACAAGTCATGTAAATTCATTGAGGTTAACCCTCCATTGTAAGTCGGGGAAATAATCCCCACAATTGAGTTAAGGTTAACCCTCCTTGTTGATCAGAGAGAAAAGTACCCACAGTTATGGGGCACTAGGGTTATTAGACTCTCCTAGAGAAGTCGGCCCTGGTAAGTAATTGTTAAGTGAGGCCGACTTGTTGGAGTGGACATAAAGTGAACGGAAGAATATAAATAGAAGTGAGGCTCTCCTCATTTCTATATAACACAACACATACACTCACTCACTGGGGCACATGAGTGAGAGAGAGAGAACAGCTGTTGGAGATCATCTTTTCTGTCTTTGGGTTTTACTGCTGCTATTGGTGCTCATTCTATCTCTGAGGAAGTTGCGGGGTTTTCTCCTTTATGGCTTTTCAAGGAAAATTATTTGTGTCTCTTGTATCTTGTGATTATTGCTGTGCATGTTGTTCTCTTAGATAAGATCCTAATATCATATTGCTTAAATGATAAAAATATAACAATGCCTTGCAGTTGTCCCAACTTATGATGTGGGCTCCATCTCTGATTTGTAAGTCACAAGCCTAGGTGGACGAGATATCTCAGGTGGAGATCGAAGAGTAGTGGGATCTCTAAGAGCACCTTTTTGATTGCATATCCTCCCCTTTCCAACTCAATAAAACTCAGAATGAATATCAGTATAGTCCGGCTTCATATTTAAAAAACAATCGTCATAAAAAAATCTAGCAAAATAATTAGAAACCTCATCATTCCATGGCAACTGACCATAGGCTGCAAGGAACCAATCATATAAATGATGTGCAAGTTTAAGGTGCTTAAAATATTGCACTTTCAATGCTTTACACTTTAGTTCCTCTTTAAAGTTAAACATTGAGTTGGTCTGTTCTCTGGTCACTCTATCCTTCACAACAACCCACTTGCTTGGACCCATCACTTGGGCCTTTCTTCTCTTCATCAAGTCAACAAAACCATCTGTTGTTGGTCCAAGATCCTCATATACCTCAATGAATTTTTGTAACGATTGCAAAACCATCTATATACCTTGTTTGTTCTCTGGAGCGAGATCCAAAGTAGAAAGATCGCGTTGCAGCTTGTCATAGTGTTCTCTGGAGCTTTCAAGGGTCATTTTTTGAAGACCACTTTCCCATGGAAGCTCCCCCGGTAAATCAGATGGATAAGTCGTAATGGGTGTACAACCCTCCACTAGTTGAACATATTGCGTCCTAGCTTGACCTTTGTCACCATGTGTAGGATGACGAGCCTCTTATGAACCTTGCTCTGCATCCACGCTTGTCTCCTGTACTCTATCTTCCTCCCTCTCTATAAAATTACGTGTCGCTTCCACACCATGCTCTGCTTCAAATACAAATAAAGTTATGTGTAAACACGTACAAACTTCGTGTACACATAAAAATACAATTTATATATGTATTAAAATATTGATGTTCATACCGACAGAAGGTCGAGATAGACATTCACCCACATAGGATAAGGGGGAATCATCTCTACCACTATCACTTTGTCGATGATCGAATGAATGTGAATTGTACAATAAGCTTGAATCCCGAGGTGAAGTCGACAACCTTTGATTGTCATTTGAGACACCAACTCCCGAAGAATGTGATAACCTCCTACGCTTTTGTCTCGAAGACTGCTCTCTTTCCATTTGATATAATATATACAAGTTTACACAAATATCAACTCATAACATATTCAAATTCTACATGTTAATTCCACAAATTCAAAGACCTAGCTACTAAAAAAACTAAGTTTTTAATAAGGACCTAGATATAACTAATATTATCTAATAGTTCTTAAAATGAATATAGCTAATTTATTGTTGGATGTATGAGGAGTTAATGTGGGTTAATCTTTAAGTGTTTTTGATGTTTTAAATGAATGGAACCAATATGGTCAAATATTAAGTGAAGGTTACATTTCTTTATGTCAAGGAATCAATTCATGAACATGCTAAATCTTAATTTAAATCCTAAATTAATAACTTATTTGATATTTTAATAATTTAAACATAAATTATATCTACAAATATTTTCATTATTCCATAGAATCATAAAAAGTGTTGACGATTTGAAACTGGTACCTTTTTACTTAAAAAAAAACCTATTTTTCCATGAACACAGAAGCAAAAAGCTCTAAACACCATGAGAGCTTGGACTATACAATATATTTTCATTAAGTGATTGAATGAAGTAAACCACTTACAATAACTATTTTTTCAAAATAATAATTTTTTTCTACATACTTGTAAATATCATCCTCAAACAAAACTATCCATGAGGATAGAGTTCAAGAACTCTGCCCATGTGAATAATATCTCATGAAATATAACAAGTGTTCAACCAAGCAACGGTGACGATTCATGGTATTATGTTTCACAAGTTTGCCATGTTGCAATCTAATGAAAAATAATACCATGAATCGTCATTGTTATTAGCCAACACTTATTAGCTATTTTAGAGTTAGTGAATTGAAATTGGCTAAGTCAATGCAAAGAAGAAAGGTAATAAGTTTGACTAAATAAACTAGTTTGATAATTGTACCTTGTTTAAATATTACAATTTCATTTTTCATAATATTTCTCGTAAGGTAATAAGTTTGACTAAATAAACTAGTTTGATAATTATAACCCCAAAAACTTGTGACGATTGACTTCAAAACAAATATTCATTTTTAACAATTTCCCTTCCTCTAAATCCCATAATGAAACTATCGAAAGTAAACATATAAATAAACATACACATAAACTATTTATGCAAATTGACATATGGAGATAGTTCATGTACACATGGACAGAGTTCATGGACTCTGTCCATAGATTAGACATACAAAGATTTATTTTAAGTCCAAATAAATCAAAGCACAAAATTTGAAACACTGTACCATTGTCCATGTGGACAGATTTCATGAACTCTGTCCACATGAACAGAGTTCATGAAATCTGTCCACATGGACAGAGTACATGAACTGTATTTTTGGAAACTATGTTATTACGCTAGATAATATTATTAATTGGGGGACTATAGCCTTCAGGATGGGTCCTATGGATTTGGACTATTAAATGAACCAGACTGTTAAGTCTCTCTTTATCAATTGTCCCAGGGAAAATTAAATGTATAGATGCAAGTATAAATGAGCTAGTATCAGACGAAGTATAAGGTAATCTTATTTACTCTTCTCTTTATTTTTAACAAGAATGGACACAACTAACCAGGCAATCTTCTTCGCTAGAGCTATTAGAGGTAGTTAGTTGTTCTAATTTTTATATTTCATGTTTCGTTGCCTGAGTTACAAAACCATACAATCTGAATCCTAGTTTTTATAGTTTCTTATGCTCACAGAGGGTAAAAACTATATATTTCTATAAAGAAGACCTATTTTTCTTTGGTGTTGTGTCTCATTATCATATATAGTTTCTATGAATTCCTAGCTTTCTATCTATTTTAGAGTGAGGGATTTGGGTCTTCATAACCTCATTTCAATATATAACGAATGAGCCCGTATAAACAACGTTATATTAGATTGGTTTATTTTATAACTTTAGGAGCTATATGGTAGACTTGAAAATGTATAGTACAATTTAAATGGGAAACCAAAGACTAAAAATAAGACTGTTATAATGATTTGGGTGTGCATGATCGAAAGCACTACGTTATGCTTTCAGGTAAGTTCTGAAAACTCCAAGTAATCTACTCGTTTTCTTTCTGTCCACATGGACAAAGTTCATGCACTCTGTCCATGTGGACCATATGGACAGAGTTCAACCCTCACCAACTGAAAAAACCGTTTCCATAATTTAAATTGACAACTACATTGAGAGTTCAACAAATTTATATCTTAATTTTGATTAGAAGGCATACCTGTTTATTTTTCGTTGTTGAAAGACACCGTTGAAACCAACCTTGAGCGTCCAAAGCCAAACAATGAAGGAAGCAAAACGAAGATGACTACCGAAAAAACGAACGATACCTGCCAACAATGTACAAAAATTAGAAATATGAAAATTAACAAAAAAGATTAAAAAAATTAAAATTCTATTACCTTCCAGAAATAAGGCTGAGACGAGGCCAAAAGGGGCGACATAACAATGTCGAGAGGAGACCGAACAAGGTGATAGAACCACGTCGAGATGAGGTGACGACGAACAACGTCGAGAGGAGCTAACGATGGCAGACCTCCATACTGAGAGGAGTGAAGGGTGGCGGACCTCCACGCCAAGAGCAGTGAATGGTGGCCAAACCTCCATGCTAGAGAGGAGTGAATAGTGGAGGACCTCCACGCTAGAGAGGACCTCCCCGCCAGAGAGGAGCGGACCTCCACCCCGAGAGCAGTGAAGGGTGGCAGACCTCCACGCCAAGAGGAGCGAAGGGTGCCAGACCTCCACGCCAGAGAGGAGCGAACAATGGCCAAGAGGAGTGAAGGGTGGAAGAACTCCACGACATCAACACACCTGAGGATCTCCATGACGTCAACGCATAGGAGACAATGACAGGGATGAGAATCTACTGCAAGCGAGTGGTAGGGAGACAAGCGGATATCCACGGTGTCAACGCATAGGCGACGACGACAGGGATGACAGGGACGAGAGTCTACTGCAAGCGGGTGGCAGGGAGACAAGTGGGCTGCAGCCGACCAGTCTACTGTAGGCAAAAAATTTCAAATGTGGTCCGCAACCGACCTTTTCCACAGAAAAATTATTCGACCGAAACCATTATTCAGCCAAATATTTATTCGGTCAAATAATTGTTCGGCCAAATACTTGTTCGGTCAAATAATTATTCGACGAAATAATTATTCATCTGAATAAACATAGAACCACCGGTCAAAATTACCGGTTGGCTATGCGTTTGCACATATTTCGATTTATTCATCAATTTAAACGGTTCATCGTTAACCATTATTCACACGAATAAAGGATCAATTATTTGGCCAAATAGCTATAGTTATTCAGCCGAATAAAAACATTTTTCAACCGAATAAATATAGTTATTCGGCTGAATAACTTCCACTATGTTGCTCGGGCACCCGATTCTCATGGAAGGGTTACCCAACTTTGCGTTTTCACCCATAAACTAAATCAATATACAAAATTGTAAAAATATATTTCTTCAAATAATAATAATAAAGTAATATTTTTTTCCTTTAGATATTTGAAAATATTAAATAATAAAATTATATATATAATACATGAAATAATTACAAAGACTTTTTTTCCACCTAATCTTCTCATTGGGCCTCCTTTCTGAGGTTTGAAAGATTTTGTTTATGCCCTGGTTTTGCAATCAGGTATTTCTTTACGTTTACAGAACTATGTCGATTTTGCAATCTAATTGGCTATTACACTTATAAACTCTCAATTGATTTAGTGGTAGAATTTTTTTGTAATTTGTAATTTATCTTCTTATTGTTATTATAAAAATTATCAAATGGAATTATATATGTTCTATAAACGGGAATATATATAAATGAATTAACTAAATATTACTCACTAACGAAATAACAAATAACCGTGCTATATAAACTAAATTATAACTATATTTGAAATATAATATTGAATTTTAATATTTCAATGCGAGTAATAATTTTTATATTCAATATTTATTGAATCAATCATTTTTGGATGAAGTATATATATGATGCTATATCCGCACATATGTCAATATGTGATCTTCACACATATACCAATACATAACCAAATGAGAAGCTCGACCAAGATCCCAAAGATGTGGCCCGATTTTGACTCTTGGTCCTTGCATGTATGCGACGTGTTGACATCTCAAATCATTTCCAAAATAGAGAATCATGTCAAATCCTTAAAGAAGGTCATTCCGCCATTTTCAGTATTCTCATTCCAAATCCTAAAAAAATTCAATGAAGGTTGGATATACTCGCTAATTCGACCAAAAACTCAGAGAGCACATACCACCTTCTTCCTTTCCCATCTAAAGGAAAGCCACAGTATACACCATGCTTTAGTGATCGGTTTGCAAAGACTGGATTTACATACAAATCATACCACAAAATGACAATCCCATGAGCAAAATCTTATTTTGTTGTGGGAGTTTTGACAATAGTTGTCATTATTTAGTGGAGATATTTATGATTGCAGAAGCTTAACTTCCCTTCTCTATTTGAAGCAATGGCATGGTTCCCTTCCTCCTTTGTTTTTCTACTCACAGAGGGTTGGGTTATGGTTGGGATCTACAACTTCTCGGTTGGAGGTGTCTCTACGTCTTGACCTATCTCTCTTTGCAGGGTTCTGATATGAAACAAATTTCGTGGGGGTTCTTTTTGTTTTTTTCATCTGTTTTGTTTTGTGTGATTTTCTCGGTTGATGGGTAGATGGGTAGAGAACAATACAACCATGATTACCAGGTTGGCGTCGTTGGAGATCCATTTAGGTTCTCATTGGAAGGGATGATAAGTATGGAAACATTGGTATCTTTTTACCCAATCAAAGGGTTTGGCGCATTTGTTGGATGCATGTTCCAGGCAGCCTCCCAACAACGCCCCCCTCTCTCACACAAGTTTAGCTTTGTTTTTTCTTGTTGCAGGGAGATGTGACCCTAGGGCCGCATGAAAGCACAACCCTCCGAGCGGTTTCCATTTATTATGAGATTTTTTCAAAAGAAAATCTTTAAATTTGGACAAATTAGCAAAATATGCAGAGTATATATCTACACTGCTTAGCATTTGATTTCATAAATCAAGAAAGTTTGTTTTTTGTTTTTTTAGAGCTTCAAGAGTAAAGTTTGGATCTATTGTAAAATTGGAGGCTTTAAGAGATCCTGCCTATAAACGTGGACCATATTAGGATCGTTTCTTGTTATTGTTGAGTAGTTAGGGAACATTTGAGAAGGCCATGCCATTATTTGTTGTTTTTTCCAGTGAACGCTTTCTTTAAGGTTGGAGGTGATCCAAGGAATTATTATTTAGTTATATTCATATTTTCTTCATTTCGTTGTATGCGAAAGATTCTTTATGATGACATTTATCATGAAAAGTGAAGAATCGTGCTCAATTATCTTAAAAATTGAAGTTTCTTCGTATGCGAAAGATTCTTCACTATGCTGTAGACTCCGAGCTAGAGCTGGTTGGTTACACAGATTCTGATTGGGCGGGTGATTCTATTGATCGGAAGTCTAATTTTGGATATGTCTTCATCTTTGGTGGTGGCCCCATTTTCTGGTCTAGCAAAAAGTAGGCCACCATAGCATTGTCTTCAGCAGAGGCCGAGTACCGAGGAGCGGTGAATGCTTGCATCCAAGCTGTTTGGCTGCAAAGAATTCTTTCAGAGTTTG
>LPNX011125715.1:3175-33964 GCA_001517045.1 Pseudotsuga menziesii | reverse complement strand
TTATGTTTCTACTTCTCCTGAGTATAGCTTAAGGGGGGGTGTTGGAGACATTTACCCACCATGCACACTTAATTTGGCCAATTTGGCCTTGTTAAACCACTGTCTTAAGTTTTATTGACTTAATTGACATCAGAGGAGCACTGTATGACATCAACATGAGCACACCCATGCCTACCTTTAGTTAAGGAGGCCAACTAAGCCTTTTCCTTCATTTGGGGAGGCCAACTAGAGCACTCCGGGAGTGATCTGAGTGTCATAAATGCACCTAATTGATAACTGATGGTTACAATCAGTTAAGTTAAGTGGTGAAGGCACCTCCATTCATTATTTAATTATTTTTAATGATTATTTATGAACTGGAGCTAACACAGGCACCTACAACCACTTCTGATGACCAGTTCACTTTAGTTAACCTCATCGGGGTTCATTGGAGTTATTGATGCGCTACCACTTGTTGGTTGGCATGTAGTGACATGTGTCTGAGCTATTTTCAGTTAGAATCAGTCATTCATTGCACTCCGACTTTAGTTAGGAATCAGTTGAGTCAATCGGCACTTGATCAGTTGGTTAACTAGTGTGTTTACTATGGCTTATAGTCAGTTAAGCTACACCCATTCATTCAATTCAAAAGACCTCCTTGGGAATTCGAATTGTCTTGGCATTCATGCATCTTGCATGATCATTGTATTGTATTATTCATTATTCATTTGATTATACAGAGCTTCTACTCCCATTGTAGCACCATTATTCCATTTTCATGTGTAATTGTCTGAAATCTCTTATGAGACTGTGTTTTAGACCCTAGATTACTGTGACAGATTAATAATTTCACGTATTGTAAATTCAATAATACATTAGAGGAAATTTCAACTCAAAATGGGCCTTTTAACACTAATTCAAATTCCATGTCATCATGTGTTAGCCAATGAAATTGCATTAAATTTGAAATACTGTATAGGTCTTAAACAAATTTTTAATATAAATTTGGGGATAGGTATCATTAAAAAAAAACTACTTTTTTTGTTCGTATTTTCGACATATCTCCCTATGATTTTACTCAAATTTTGATCGGGAGAGCTCCCTAGATGCGGAATTAAATTCCGCATCCAACGAGTGCCCACTCGACATACTTTTGACGGACCCCACTACCCCAAAAACAAGAAATACCTGAAAAAACGTGATGATTGTTAGAAAACAAGACCACAGAGCAATATTAGATATACAGTTAAAGAAATAAGTAAGATGCAAAACACATTAAAACATTACAGAGAGACACAGATATAACGTGGTTCGCCCAAACGATGCCATGGGCCTTTCAACTCAAAATGGGCCTTTTAACTTTTATGCAAATTCCATGAGATCATATGTTAGCCAATGAAATTGCTTTAAATTTGAAATACTGTATAGGTCTTAAACACTTTTTTAATATAAATTTGGGGATAGGTATCATAAAAAAACTACTTTTCTTGTTTGTATTTTCGACATATCTCCCCGTGTTTTTACTTAAATTTTGATCGAGAGAGCTCGTTGGATGCGGAATTAAATTCCACATCCAGCGAGTACCCACTCGGGATACTTTTGACGGACCCCGCTACCCCAAAAACAAGAAATATCTGAAAAATGTGATGATGATGTCATCATCACATTTTTTTAGGTATTTCTTGTTTTTGGGGTAGCGGGGTCCGTCAAAAGTAATCATCATCACATTTTTCAGGTATTTCTTGTTTTTGGGGTAGCGGGGTCCGTCAAAAGTATCTCGAGTGTGTACTCGTTGGATGCGGAATTTAATTCCGCATCCAACAAGCTCTCGCGATCGAAATTTGAGTAAAAACACGGGGAGATATGTCAAAAATACAAACAAAAAGTAGTTTTTTTCTTTTCTTCCTCCAAAATTAATAAATATTATTTTATTATTTTAATTATTTTATTAATTCTTTTTAGGAGGCCCATTTTGAGTTGAAATTTCCTCTAATGGGCTATGTCCACAAAGAAATTGCCAATCCTTTTATTACAGTCCAGAAAGATGAAGGGATACACCCTGTAGCAAAACCGTTGCACTTCCTCTTCACACTCTCACAGTCTCTCTTCCAATACAATACAATACCATCCTCAGTCCTTTTACAATGCTTTCTTTTATAGGGGAAATACAATGGGAAAATTCTAGGGTTAACCCAATACCATGGGCCCGCAATACTGTTGGCCAGCACACATCCCAAATTTTTTTCTCGGGGGAACGAGTGTACAGTACTCCTGGGTTACAATCACAACTGAATAATATCTCTAGATCTGGAAGATTAGGCTCCACAACCAACAATGATGACATCTGTCAAAAGTAGCGGGTTCCGTCAAAAGTATGTCAAGTGGGCACTCGTTGGATGCGGAATTTAATTCCACATATAGGGAGCTCTCCCGATTGAAATTTGAGTAAAATCACAGGGATATATGTCAAAAATACGAACAAAAAAGTAGTTTTTTTCTTTTCTTCCTCCAAAATTAATAATTATTATTTTATTATTTTTCTTAGAAGGCCTATTTTGAGTTGAAATTTCCTCTAATGCTTTCAATAATTTCTAATACATACTTATATTTCCAACACTTCCTAGTCACCTACAAGTATCCAAAATATCTAATTTAAATATAATCTAGATCCCATCAATAGACACACAATAAGTATCCAATCAACATTTAACACAACAAAATCCAAGTAGGAATTCAAATCTATTTTTTCGATCCTCTCCTCCAAGCAAGGAGATAAACATCATACCATCTTTAGTAAAATACATATTGGTAAGTTACAATTTCGAATGTGCCAATCAATAACATATATTAGATAGCCGACAATCAATGCCTAATTTACTCACTGATATCCTAAGGCTTCTACCAACCCATGGATATTAATAAATTTGACTCTCAATCTAGATACGATTCCAACATGTCGGTATTTAGTGACTTAGACAATGGTATTAAATTTAATTTCCTAGTCATATCTCTGGTATTGTATTCTCAAGTCAAGGAGCTCATCATTTCCTTACCTTATTTTATAATTTCCAGGGTCATATGACCACTTCAATAGACTTTTCTAGTCACATCATGTGTGCCTCAATAGTCTCATCGAGTCTTGTCTTGAGGACTAGTCGTTGTTAATATCCACTATGTCAAGTGGTTATCATAAATGTATTCATATTGTTGTGTGGATAGTCTCCATACTTTGTTTGAGAAAATTCATCTTCAATTGACCCTTTTGACGGATTTATCGAGTCTCATTTCCACATTGCCATAACATGGTTAAAATCAAGTTTGTGGTCCTTATTTTTCATAAATGGTTTTGCCATAACGCAAAATCAGTGCGCCTGAGTTTAACTTGTCACAGTGGTCACAATGATATCTTATTTTTTCATCCAATCGGTTGTTTGTCGAAGTCTCGACAAAAGAACCCTTTGTGTCCTGTCATGTTAAAATTTATCATTATCTTGTTATTTATCAAATTCTCAAAATTCTTCTTAGTCAACACTTTTCTCTCTACATCTAACCCGAGAAAATAGAATTTTCCCTTTCTTTGATAACTTTATCTTGAATTCAATATACAACCTATTTGTTAATGCACCAAGACTCAAGTTCTACTTATCTTTTTTATCTTGGGAAACCCGTAGATTCCAATTATGTCCATTTGAGTCACACATCAAAACATCTTTATGGAATACAAGTATACCCTTACCCAAACTTTCCCACCATTAAAAGTCATATGTGGAAATATTACTGATATTAAGGTAAATAATCTTTTTAAACCAAATCGTGAACCCAATTGCAATCCTAAATGATACCCTATGTAGAGACCAACTTATGCGGGGTCTCACTTGACATTTTTTAGTTTATTTTTATTTTTATTTTTCAAGTCTCTACCTTATCGATACTTCCACATGTCAAAAATTTTTACAATGTACAAATGCAATTATGTATCCCTTTGTACCATAACACGGTATTACAAAGAGTGCATCTATAAGGACTTGATTGTAACAAAAATAAATTACCTAAATCTTGAGGCGATATCTGCAATTCGCTAAAGCTATTAATTCAAACTTACAACCATATAATTTTGAGATTATTTGTTCCATTTGCATTATCTCAAATTATATATATGTATCCCCATTATGCTAACCTCCCAATGTTGATAATTTCATCACAACATATTATAAGCAATGAAAACCATGTCGCATACCTTACTCCATATGTCGACTCTACTATACTTACAATCAATTAAGGTAACTTTTAACCTATATCTCTTGAAACTAAAAATTTCCTCCTCAAATATAACTATAAGGTTATTTGAACTTCCCATATTACATCAATAGGAATATGCATATTGATCTCATTCTTCATGCATTTTGAGATCCCTACAATTCGACAATTTATGAAGGATTTATATAATTAATTTTAGGGTAATATTAGAAAAGTAACATGTAACTTCTTGTCCCTAATCAATACAATGTCTTCACAATCTCTAAATGTAAAAAGAAACATATACATGAATATATACGAGGCTTTCTCTATTACCCCTTGGCTTGCTGAGAGAGGGAAACAAACCTTGGCTGGTGGATTATCTTGATTTGGTACGTGGGAAATCTGTCTTTTTCATGGGAGATAATCTCCTAGAAATATCTCTAGCAAGCGCTCACTCACCCTATCAACCCCATGAACACAACCAAGACAGGCCAGAATAGAATAAAAGATGAAAAATTGAAATAATAATAATAAAGACAAGAAATAGTGACCACAATGGCAAGATCTTAGTACAATAAGGTCTTGGTTAGTGAAGGTCTTAGTACGGTTAATGATGGTTATGGTACATATGGCGGGTTAACTTCTTTTTAGTGTACTCAGTTCACTTTGTGTCCTTAGAGATACATATTTTCTCTTATGGGGTATGTAGGAATGCCATATTTTTCAATCTATCTTCATGCATATGTTTAGTGCTTACCAAAACATGAGAGGTGTAGTTGATATTTAGTTCACTATTTATACTTTATGCACTCTCCTAAATCTATAAATATAGAAAATTATTTCTTATAACACTGTACTTCCCATTTTTTTACAATATCTAAAAGTCACAATTTTTGCAAAATCCATAGTAAATATAAACTAAATTCCCTTCCATTATATATGTAATACAATCCCTTTCTATTTTGTAAATGTATACATACAATTTAATTAAATATCACTTCTTCAATAATCCTAATTGCATTTTCTTACACTATATATTCTAACATACATAATTATTATAAATATAGTGAAAATCACTATTGTAACATATCCCCTTTACTAAATTCTAAAAATAATAATCTAACTAAATTACATTAGACTTATCATTTACAATAACATTTATTAAAATATTTTCTTTTCAATTACTTTGACAAAAATACATTTATTTTACTTATTCTACACAAAAAGATTATATATATATATATATATATATATATATAAACATGATATCTTTATTACTTATATTCATATAAAAAAAATTTATATTAAAATATAAGCCTTTAACTCCTTTAAATGGGATCAACATCATCTTCTAAGACGAGTCACGAATGATAACTCTCACCATCTTCATATTCATCCATCATTTAATAAACATTTGAATTTCAAAGTATGGAAAATAACTGACTTGTCATTTAAAATTATTTATTTGAAAAAGTATATATTATATATATCATAAATAAATCCAAAATTCCACATACGATAAATCGTCACTCATTACATATGTTTATGTACCAAATATTAATGTTATAAAATAATCTTGTAAGTTATATTTGATATAGACAAAAGAATGATTTACTGAGAAGTACCCATCATACACATCCTTTATGCAAATATGATTTACGACTAACGCATCTTCCACAGCCTTATGGGTACGACACGATTCAACAATACTAATAATAATAATAAATTTAGAATATATAATAAACTTATTTATAAAAATAATAAATTTAAAATATATAACTCAGGTTTAAAAGTAAACAGAAACAAGTTCCAGCCTAAACAAACATTAACAACCATCTTGGTAAGCGATCAACCGACCTTCTACAAAAGGAAATGATCGTAATCTTTATTCAGAAGGCACTTTACTGGACGTTATCTTAGGCCAAGTTAAAAGACGCGTGGTTCACAAGATGCCACAAGAACGGGTGGTTGTAGTAGAATTAATTTATATTTTTTTGGAGGTTTGGACTGAAGCTTTTTTTTATTGTGCAGAGAGGAGCTTTCTACAACTCAAATGAGTGAAACTTGTCAAGTCAGTAACAATAAATAAAAAATATTATACTTATATAAATATACAACTATAGTAGTGAAATACTCACAATCTTACAAACTTAGTAGTAAAATTCAATTGACTTGAGTAGTAAAAAGGAAAATGATAAAAGCAAGAACATATAAAATTTAATTTAAAATTAGCTAAATTGTAAAACACATTTATATAATTATATATCAAATTTCAATTTAAAATTTAGTTAACTTGAAACCTAAGGAGACATAATGTTAGGAATAAAATATGTGATAGGAAATAAATTACAGAATAATAGTGATTACAATGCAATACTACAACCATATTTATAAGGTTCTTTAAATGTAAATACAACTAGCAAGAAACCACTGGCCACTAAAACCATGTGCCTTAAACCACTTACATCCTTACTCATTCCCAAGACAAGGTTAACCCTAACATGTAAATGTTCATTTTTAGTTACATAGAAAACAAGCCATTTCTCAAAAACATTTGGATAAATGTTTAAAATCTTTATTTGATGGTAAAATGTTTTTCAAATTCCAATAAACCTAGATTTTAAAATTTTATATGGATTAATATTCATTATTAATTTTGAAGAAAAACAAGTAAGGCAATTTTTGGAAAATTATCTAATTTTATGATTATTAATGTTAAAAGAGCCATAGTTAAAAGAAATCTATACTGATTTAACTTGATGTGTAATTTTTCAGATCTCAATCTTAACCAAAGATGTAAATTCATTTGCTCCCTATGTAATTGAACACAAAAGCCTACAAACAACAAACTTATGACAAATATCAACATAACCTTAACAACATTTGATGTATTATTTTACATATGGGTATCAGAGCATGGTTCAAATGCTCGGATTTAAAGGCTCATCATTTGATTTCTTCAACTGGATAGTGTATCCATTTGATTTATTTTTGTTTGAATTTATTCAAAATGAAATCACCTTAAAGCTTAATCGAAATAGCGATTAAAGATTTTTGTTTAATTGAAATGAAATCATCTGGGTATCTATCCACAGAAATACCAATTTTTTTTGTTGCCCTTTATGAAATCTATTACACTTCGGAGTTCAAGTTAAACTTAATAAAAAAAATTTAAAAAACAAATTGAAAGTAAACATAGGTGTACTTTTACACTTCTGAATTCAAGATAAATTAAAAAAATATTGAAAGTAAACAATATAGGTGTACTTTTATTAATTGAATAACCTAGAAAATAAAGATGAAAACAAATGAGATCTTGCTTGAAAATGGTATATGCTAAAATTGTTATTAGTTTTTCAAACGTCCAAAGCATGCAACAGTTAATGATGCTTGCAATCCTACTTAATTATGATGCCAAAATGCCTTTTTCACTGCCAAGTTGGGCTCATATTTTAATTTTGTAATCTTGCATCAATGAAGTCGTTGCATACTGACTTGCAAGGTGAGGACATGCCATTGAGGAACGCAGCGTGTGCTCTAGAAACTATGAAAGTGCCACAGTCTTACACTATTGAAGCAGATTAAAATCAAAGGTGAGGGTTCTTTTCACAGAAACATAGAATAAGTAAGTTGCTTCACGGCATTCAAGAACTAACATTTACATGAGCAACTTTTTGGACCAAAGTTTTACTTGAAACATTTTTTTTCACTGTTGATTGTTTGTACGTTTAAAAAAAAAAAAATATGATTCCAAATTAAAAGAAAATGTTCAACAACAGCTTTTGACCTGCCTAATCTACAAAATATAATATATGTTTTTATTTTTAATTATATGTTTCAGAATTAAAAGATAGTGTTAACAACAGCTTTTGACCTGCCATAATATTCAACAACACCATTTGACTTTGCGAATTTACAAAAATATAATGTATGTTTTTACAATAGTTTTAATTTTCTTCCAAATTTCAATTTTTGTTTGGACTTTACTATTTACACCTTTGTAACATTAATAAACCCCATAATTAAAATTATGCAGAACTTCTTATTATTACATTGTTCTGATTTAAATAAACTTAGAATATGGGAATTTTAGTTTAATCACTAAAAACATATAGTAATTTAGGTATCTTAGTAATGAAATTCAATGGGGCGAACATACACTTATTTATAATGCATCTGATTATTTTCTAACGTGATTGATAATTAGGTTAAAGGACGGCTTGGATTTCATTTTAGTTTATATTTGATATTTCTTCAAATTGCCAGCAAAAAACCAATCAATGTTTCAGCATTACAACAGTCAGAACATCAAATATATTTATCTCCAACTTGAAAAGGCAAAGTGAACAATACCAACAGCAGCACCATGACACATATGTAATTTATAATATAGTTTACATAGCAGAGAAGGCAAAGTGAACAATACCAACAGCAGCACCATGACACATATGTAATTTATAATATAGTTTACATAGCAGAGAAGAGCAGAGCAGCAGAATATGTAATTTATAATATAGTTTACATAGCAGAGAAGAGAAGAGCAGCAGATATACTCTAAGTAGTTGTTACTATAATTATAACTATTATGGTATCGTAGTACTAGGCAGATACAAATGAAATAAAATCAAGGGCAGGGCTTGTAGCAGTAGCATTTTCTGTTGGCGACATGGAAATCGCAGCTGCCAGTTGGAAATCCCTCCGTTCGGCAAACATTTTTGCAATTGGTGCTGCGCACGCAATATCCTTTGAACTTGGCGCTTGGGGTTTTGCACATTCGGCCCTCTGCCACTTCCACCTGTAGCATCGCTGCATCACATGCATTACACATTTTTCATTCACATCACCATTTAACAAAATATATATTCCAATGAAAAACGAACAAACAAGTAGAGTCGTAAAGAATTAGAGGAATTACCAATGCTTATAACGAGCAGCACCAGCACAAAAAGAGCGCTTACTCGACTGCCAACTCCCATGCCCGCCATTATCGATCTCCTTATCTTTCTTACACAGCAGAGGCTTCACAGTTGAAAGTTTCAGTAAAGATCAGGAGGCGAATACCCTATTTATATGTATATGTGGAAATCTAGTGAATGTGTCTCTTCTTTTTTTTATTAGATGCTCCAAAATAAATAATTCTTAAAAAGAAAAAGAAAATGAAGTTCACTTTGAATAAAAGGTGGATTTTGATAAGGTGGATCCCACGCAGTCGAATGGGAATGGACTTTGTGTTTCAACTAGAATCGTCTTTTGTACCTTTTTCGAATTTTTGAATGGTAAAGTGCAGTTAGTGGTGGGCCACGCGTAAATCTTTTTATCACCGACACTTCCGTGGTGGTAGTTGTGGGTCGCAATGCTCCCCCTCCTCATTTGCGTCTCACTTTTGCTTAGGTATTACCACATGATCTTTAAGTTTGAACGGTTTTCTTACCTCATGAGGTAAAATTGCAAAGTATGCTTTTATTAAGCATTTATTTATATAAATATTTTTCATAATCGTAATACAATAATGAGTGAACCTTAGTTAACTTATAAACCCTGGTTCAACAAGCCCCCTTGTTTTCACCAGTGCACACTATTCTTAACGAACAATAAACATCATTGACAATATAATTAGACTAAATCATATGATTGCTATGAATTTGAATCAATAAAACATATATGATATGCTAGCATACCATCAAAGTGGGGAAATGAAATATGGAAGAGAACTTTCATATGTTGCAAAAATGAGAAAAGGTTGTGTATAAAGAATATAAGTTTATGTGATGAAAGCAACTCTAGTGAATCTATGATAGGCATAGTAGTGAATCAAATTTAAAGGAAAACTCTAGTGGAAGTACTAATAAGCAATAAATAGAAAACCATGGGCAAGTAAAACAATAAAGGGTTGGGTAGTTATCAAGTTTGACTCTATTAGATTGGTAATCAACATTGTTATTTCATTTAGTAGGGGGAGTTCAGGGTTTGAGGATTGCAATTTTAAGTGTGAAAAGGACAAAGAATGAAGGTGCGCCTCTTCCTTTTTTTCAAAATGTGACATATGAAATGTTTTTCGTCTTTGCATAGCCGTCGGAGGATAACGATGGTGCAATTTGCATTCCTTCTAATGTTGTAGTGTGTAACATTGCCATGAAGGTTAATGAACATTACAAAACTATAGATTGAACAAAAACAAAACCAATATACAAAAGTGTAAACATGCATTTCTTCAAACAATAATAATAAAGTAATAAATTTTTTTTTTTCTTTAGATATTTGTAAATATGAAAGAAAGAATATCAAATGTTGTAATACATGAAATAAGTACAAGTCTATTCATATTGTGAAATAAGGTGAAAACGATTATTTAGGGTTATTTCTCATATATTTGTTAGTTAGGTGTGATATTAAAAGAAGAAAATATTGACAAAATTATTTGAAAATTAAAGAACAAACTTAACATGTCTATGATTTCTAATGACACTGAGTGATTTAAGTGGATTTATGAGCTATAAAATCAGATGCACAATGGTTTATATGATTGAGTTCCAATTAGATGTGGTCACTTAAATGTTCATTGTCAGCTTACCATACAACTTGGGATGTGTAAGGGTGGCTTCATAAGTCTTCAAATGATGAGTTTAAGTAACATTGTTAAATATTACTCTATTATATTTCCATGAATCCATGAAGATTAAATTAAAGAGTATCTTTCATTTTGCTTTCAGAAATATCTTAAAAATGGAAAGAAACATTACATACCTATGGGTTAAACATTAATTTATTTGCGCACATTTTCATTTCGCATATTTCTTATCAAAATATTTTTGAAGGGGTTTTGAGAGGAGATTTCTTTTGCCAAAGGAGTCTTTTTACAAGGTATTTTTCTTCTTATTTATTCCCAAGGGGTACATTCAAAGAGTTTTTTCCCAAGGCACCTTTGCCAAATATTTTGTGTTCTAAGGTATTTTTACAAAGGAGTTATTTCTTTGTAAGGGGTTTTTTCATAGAGTTTTTTTTCCAGGTATTTTTGCAAAGTAGGTTATTTCTTTGCAATGGGTTTTTCCAAAGAGTTTTTTTTGTAAAAATGTATTTTTCTTCTTATTTATTTTCAAGGGGTACATTTAAAGAGCTTTTTTCCAAGGCACTTTTGCAAAAGATTTTGTATTCTAAGGTATTTTTGCAAATGAGTTATTTCTTTGCAAGGGGTTTTTTCAAATAGTTTTTTTTTCCAGGGTATTTTTGCAAAGTAGGTTATTTCTTTGCGAAGGGTTTTTCCAAAGAGTTTTTTTGCAAGGTATTTTTGCAAAGGAGTTTTTTTTTTCCAAGATGTTTTTATAAGTTGTTTTTTCAAAGAAGGTTTTTTTTCAAAGTATTTTTTCAAAGAGTTTTTTTTTTCCAATGGTTTTACAAAGAAGATTTCTTTACAAGGTGTTCTTATTTTTTTCCAAGGGGTTTTTCCAAAGGAGATTAAATGTATAGGTACTTTCACCATTGATGATGAAATGTTAGAAGGCATTGATTGCAACAAATATGGAGAAAAAATACCCATACATGTTGCACGATATCGTGCTACAAAAATTTATGATGATATCCTCAAGGATTGTTCAATAGCAAGACAAGCGCAAATTTTGAGATTTTTATTGGTGTCCAAGAAGTTAGAAAGTGTTACGTCATTATTGGGTATTCAGAAGGTGAAAAAAGAGTCGAAACTGAAACATAATGTGATAGAAAATATAGGTGATGCAATAAAAAAATTTGGAAAATCCAGAAAGAAAGATACCAATGCTGCATGTAGAGCAATTCAGACAACAATTGTTTCAACTAGTACGAGACAAAAACGTTTGACAACACAACTAGCATGAGCAGTTGGAACCTTAAGAAAGACATTATACAAACATAGCAAATTTAGAATGCAAATAGATGAAAATTATGAACTTGCTTGCTGGGCAATTATTTGTAGACAACCTTACAAAGATAGAATGGGAGAAGGTGTTAAAGATATTGTACAAAAATATTGGTTGGCAGATGCTCGAGTTTCACCAAATTCAAGGGATGTGATACGACAAAGAGTATCATGAAATGTATATGAAAGCCGTCCAAAACATATAATGGAAATGACACAAGTACAATTGTTCAATAAATTCAAGGAGGATCATCGTGGAATTAATATGTCAATCACTACATTTGTGCAACAAAAACCATGATATGTTAAACCTATTACTATACGTGACACATGTTGTTGTCATTATCATGTGCAATTTTAATTATATTACGACACGTTTCTTGAATTTGGTAAAATGCTTTGGACAAATTCACCACCCCTTCCCACAATAGGTGAATTCATATCTCAAAATCTATGTGAGAGAAATCACGATGAAGTATTTTATAATAAGAAATGTGTCAATGAAAAAAATTGTCATCGTTGTGGAAATCTGGTTTTATTCCACAGTAAATACCCTATCGATAATGATCAGTCACTTTCAAATGTAGCCATTGATTGGAGAAGATATGAATACAACAATTATTCTACAAGTTCTAGTGATGCACATTCCAAAAGAATTGATTTGCGAGAATATAAAATATGTGTGACAGATTTTCTCAAGAAATTTGAAAGTGAAATTTATAAATACACCAAGCATTCACATAGAGCATGATGGTAAGACCTTTAATTCAAACATTCCCATGAAAGTTTTCCAGCCAGAACAATTTTGTCTGTGGTTGATTTTGTAGAAAACTACACATTTGTTGCACAAAAAGAAATCCAAAGTGAATACTATCATTCTAACCAAGTTTTGATATTTGTTGATGTTCTATATAGACATTCTCAACAGGATGTTGATGGCATTGAAATCATGTGTGACAATCGAGATGTGATTAAAGAATATCACTTTTATATCAGCAATGATCGTACACACAATATACATTTTGTTCAACATTGTATTGAAAAAAAGTTCTATGATTCACTAAAAAGACGTGAAGTTAAATTCAATGAACATTGGATATGGTCGAATGGATGTGCGAGACAATTTAAATCTTCACGATCATTTTTTTGGTTATGTCGACTTCATAAAGCACTGAACATTAAACATCGCTAGAATTTCTTTGAAACTGGACTTGGAAAAGTTGAACAGGATGGTGCAGGAGCATGCATAAAAAGAGCACTTCGAAGATGGAAAATGAACCATTCTTCTAGACAATTCCATTAAGCTACAAAGGTTGTTCAATGGTGTAAATCACATCTAAGCCATGATTGTAGTCAACAATCAAAAGCTGTGCGTAGGTATGTACAAGATTTTTTTAATCTATATTAATTGTCAATTTTAAAAAATGTATGTACTAACATTGAAGTATATGTACACTAACATTAAAAGTTGTCATTTGTGATTTATCATTTATAGTGTAGGTTTTTTGGCTTGCTGGGGTGTAAGATATAGATAGATCAATACCATACGAGGCTAGAACCATACATGGGACTAGAGAACTTCACTCTATTCAAACAAAAGCCTTCCAAAACGTGTTTGCATTTGATAGTAGAAAGCAATCATGTTTTTGTCATATTTGCACTGAAAATGTTAAATCTATAGACGTTTGTGAAAAATAAGGAACAATTATGTAAAACATTGGAAACTAATCCAAAAGGAAAAATGCCACTAGCAAGCATATAAGAATTAGAATAAGAAAAAATAGCAATACCATTTGATGGAGATATAATTTCAGATCTAGTTAGAGAAGGTAATGATCTTGTTGATTGTTCATTGTTGTCCATCACCTTATGTGTATATAGTCAATTTAATTGGCTTAAAAACTCTACCGCCAATTGTAATTTGCACATGAGGTGTTTTCGTTGTGATTGCACCTTTTGACAACAATAAAAATATAAAATATTATTTGATGTGATGCACTGAAGGAAAGATGACGTTATTGGAGGACTACGATGGCAATGGATTTACATATGAGAGAGGATCCATCATTTTAAAAGGTTATTTTTTTTCAGCAGACCCATATGACTAAAAATTATGTCTACTTTCAGGATTATGAACCTGATGTTATATGTTGTTAGTATAATCATTTAGTATGTGCATCTTGAATAAAATTGGTACAAGTTCCATCGAAAAAAAACTTAAAAATAGAAAATGGAAAGTATCCAAATATGACCATGAATGGATAATTGAAGACGGCATTCTATTGCGATGTTTTTAACTATATATCAAAAATGAAATGATCGACGTTTTTGTACATGTCAAATGTTGTGTCATTTATATAAAATTCATAACATTCATTGTTAACATTCCTAACATTTCCTATCAAACTTCGTAAGATTCATTATTGACATTCCTAGCATTAATATCAAAACTTCCTAAGATTCCTAACATTCCCCACATTCATTCCTAACAAATTTCCCACATCCATTCTTAACATTCATAACTTTCTTATCTTTAGATTGCACCTATCAAAACTTCCTAACATTTCTAACATTCCTAACATTTCCTAACATTCATTTTTAACATTCCTAACATTTCACACACTCATCCCTACCATTCATTCCTAAAATTCTCCACTTCAATCTTAACATTCTTAACTTTCCTATATTTATATTGTACCTATCAAAACTTCTTAACATTCATTCTCAACATCTCAACACTGAAAATATTTTACATCTACAAACATACATAAATTTAATAATACATACATTCATAAATTTAATAATACATACATTCATTCTTAACATTAGATTGCACCTATCAAAACTTCCTAACATTCATTCTCAACATCTCAACACTGAAAATATTTTACATCTACAAACATACATAAATTTAATAATACATACATTCATAAATTTAATAATACATACATTCATTCTTAACATTAGATTGCACCTATCAAAACTTCCTAACATTCCCCACCTTCATTCATAACATTCTCCATATTTATTCTTAACATTAAATTGCAATACATATCAAAACTTTCTAACATTCATTCTCAACGTCTCAACACTGAAAATATTTTACTTCTACAAACATACATAAATTTAATAATACATACATTCATAATATGTAAGTTCAATATACATGTATATAATAATAATAAAAAAATATGTAAGGTCAATGTATATGTATATAATCCAAAAAAGCAATCATGAACATGTGAGTTCAATGTACTTATGTATAATCCAAAAATAAAGCTCCTTGATGTCCAAAACAACCACAATATATATATCAACAAAAAAGAACAATCTAAATAATTCTCTAAATGGAAGTACACCACTATCCTCCACTAAGGTCTTCCCTTGGACTCGAACCAACCTGCAACATGTATAAAAACAGATTATGAATATCATAAATTATTTAAACAAATTTAAACTAAAATCAAAACATTGAAATATTAAACTAATATCGAAGAACAATTCAATTATTAACAAAATTACCTCAAATTCTCTATCATCCATTGGAGTCTGTCCTTTGCCTCTAAAAGATGGAAGAGACCCAAGCTGCAACATGTATAAAAGCAATTTATAAATCTTACAAATTATTTAAACTATTTTAAACTAAATTCAAAACATTAAAATATTAAACTTACAATTCCACCACTATCCTCCAGTGGAGTCTTCCCTTTGCCTCGAAAAGATCGAAAAGACCCAAGCTACAACATATATAAAAGCAATTTACGAATGTCAAAAATTATTTAAACTATTTAAACTTATATATTATAGAACAGTTCAATTATGAACAAAATTACCTCGGTGCCAATATCCACATCCATCAGAGAACCTATATCTTCACCGCCAATTTCAATATGTTCTCTTCCCTTAAAATTTAAATTTTGTTAATAAATAAATCATAGTGTAAGCAAAAAAACTAAGCTTAAGCAATTAACTTAAAACCGAAACAAAAAAAATAAAATCAGTAGCTCCCAATGGATGAAAAATCATGTAAAAAGTTTGATTCTAAAGAAACCTGCATGGATAAGTCAAATTAACAATAAGATACATAGTTGAATTTAATATATATATATATATATATCTTTCAAACATAAATATAAATATGTAAGTAATAAATATACCTCTCCAAAATGTTCTTCTACATTTGCAACATTTTCACTAGTGAAGACTCGAAAATTATGTTCATTCAACATTCGAGTAAACTGCAACCAATAAACATTTATTTAATGTATTTATTACTATACATCAAAAAAACATAATATCATGCATAGATATAATGTAACAAAAAGTTCAATTCAAAATAAATAAATAAAGTAAATAGATTGAAAGTACACAAACCTCTCCTATACTTGACATGTCATTAGATAAGACATCTGAAGCTATATCACAACAAACCTTGGCATAAGCCTTTAGATCTTCAATGCCCATATGATCTAACTCATCAATTGTTTTGTATACAAAATTTTGTTAAATAGTGGCTCGAGCCCTCTTTCGAATCAATCTAGGTCCAACTCCTACAAATGCCAAAGTTAAACCTTCGGAAACATTATGCCTATTGATGTATTTGTAACTTTGGAATGTATTCACTTGTATATCTTATGTATTATACCCTGATGTTTATTCTGGGAAGTATCTGTAATGTAATTGAGTCATGCCATGCCCCAACGTTTCGATCGGGAGATTCAATAATGTAAACAAGTAATGTAAAGTCATTGAGGTTAACCCTCCATTGTAATTCGGGGCAATAGTCCCCATAATTGAGTTAAGGTTAACCCTCCTTTTTGATCGGAGGGCAAAGTCCCCACAGTTGTGGGGCACTAGGGTTATTAGACTCTCCTAGAGAATTCGGCCATGGTAAGTAATTGTTAAGTGAGGCTGATTTGTTGGAGTGGACATAAAGTGAAGGGAAGAATATAAATATAAGTGAGGCTCACCTCATTTCTATATAACACAAACATGAATAATTTTAGGGGTGAGTTTTAGCCCAATGGGCTCTTTTTCCATGTTTTTCTCCCAAAAAAGATTCGCCATTTTGCATTTTTTGAAGCCTTGTTTCGCCCAATTTTGATGGGGTAAAATTTTTTCACCCTCAAAATCACCAAATTATTATATAAACGATATAAAATCCTTGGAAATTAAATATGTTTTGAAAAATATCGCCAATCATTTTATAGTTGGTGTTTTAAGAATTGTTAATATTCGCCAACATTTATACACTTTTTAATAAGTATGGTTCCTTAAAATCATCCCTGAACACAACACATACACTCACTCACTGGGGCGCATGAGTGAGAGAGGAAAAGCTCTCTCAAGTGAGAGAGAGAGAACAACTGTTGGAGATCATCTTTCCTGTCTTTGGGTTTTACTGCTGCCATTGGTGCTCATTCTATCTCTGAGAAAGTTGTGGGGTTTTCTCCTTTATGGTTTCATCGAGGAAAATTCTTTGTGTCTCTTGTCTCTTGTGATTATTGATGTGCATGTTATTCTCTTAGATAAGATCCTAAGATCATATTGCTTAAATGATAAAAATTTAACATGGTATCAGAGCTAACTAAAGAAGAATACACTGTGCAGCTGCAGAAGCTAGGGATTCTTACTTTTTGGGTCTCTCTCCATAATCCATCAGTAAAAGAAGTCTAGGTTGACTCTCCATTGAAGGGCGCATCTTTCTGTCGAAGCAAGATTTGATTCTGGGCATTTTCGGTTTTTGTTGCGGGAAATTAGGGCTTTTTACAAAAGAGGAATTTTTGAGTGAGCCCGGCATAGGATTTCTATCCTCATAAAAATTGAATTTTAGAGACCTGGTTTGATATTTTTGGTTGGGTGAAACTCCGAGAAAGTCAAACCCTAGTTTGACCCCGGGCCTGAAAAACCGTAAAATACTAAAACTGATGGTTTTGGTAGATTCACTATATATATAGATTGGAGAAGGATTAGGTACCAAAAATTTCATAGGTCGAAGATAAATTCCTAATGTACATGTTATCCAAGTTTCAGCCTCAGATTCACTATATACTAGGAGATATGATTCCTCCAAGTTAGGGTTCCAACCTCTCCTAGGTTTCATCCCTAAACAGGACACCTGGGGAGAATTGCTATATCTAGGGATACGAAGGTCCAAATAAAAATTCTCAAGATTTTATAGAAAGGGAACAGAATGTTATTTATGTGATAGAATTTTAAGACCTTGAATATGATCCAATGACACATGGCAATCCGTACAATATCACTCTTCTGAACAGTCATGAAATAGGTCACCTTGGGAAAACAAGCATAAGTCTCAATTGGAGAATCCAATTCTACTCAGACCTGTGGCATTGGAAAGAGGACAGAAAATTATACCTTAGTGAAATTTTTTAAATATATAGGATTATTACGTTTGGAGATACCATAGAAATAGTATCAGGAGTTTTTGTGGAAGAAATTGGTAAACTAGGGCTTCCTGTTCCGGAAGCTTCCCTCCACTGTTTTCAGAAAAGGAGTACATTTGATAGCTCTCCTTGAAGAGGTATATATTTCTATCCAATCAGATCTAAAAGATTCCAAGTTTTGAAAATTAGGGTTTCTTTAACAAACCCTAGGCCAGCCAGATTCGGAACCAGGACGGACACCTCAAATTGGTAAGATCCAATTTGTTTCTATTTACATTTGAGGTTCTCATTTTTCATTTCGCATATTTTTGAAGGGGTTTTGAGAGGAGATTTATTTTGCCAAAGGAGTATTTTTACAAGGTATTTTTGTTCTTATTTATTCCCAAGGGGTACATTCAAAGAGTTTTTTCCCAAGGTACCTTTACCAAATATTTTGTATTCTAAGGTATTTTTGCAAAGGAGTTATTTCTTTGTAAGGGGTTTTCTCATAGAGTTTTTTTTCCAAGGTATTCTTGCAAAGTAGGTTATTTTTTTGTAATGGGTTTTTCCAAAGAGTTTTTTTGCAAAAATGTATTTTTCTTCTTATTTCTTTCCAAGGGGTACATTCAAAGAGTTTTTTTCCAAGGCACTTTTGCAAAAGATTTTGTAAACGTGATGATGACGACGATGATGAAATGTTAGAAGACATTGATTGCAACAAATATGGAGAAAAAATACCCATACATGTTGCACGATATCGTGGTACAACAATTTATGATGATATTCTCAAGGATTGTTCAATAGCAAGCCAAGCGCAAATTTTGAGATGTTTATTGGTGTCCAAGAAGTTAGAAGGTGCTACGTCATTATTGGGTATTCAAAAGGCGACAAAATAGTCGAAACTGAAACATAATGCGATAGAAAATATAGGTGATGCAATAAATTTTTTTGGAAAATCTAGAAAGAAAGATACCAATGTTGCACATAGACCAATTCAGACAGCAATTGTTTCAGCTAATACTAGACAAAAACGTTTGACAACACAACTAGCATAAGTAGTTAGAACCTCAAGAAAGACATTATACAAAAATAGCAAATTCAGAATGCAAATAGATGAAAATGATGAACTTGCTTGCTGGGCAATTATTTGTAGACAACCTTACAAAGATAGAATGGGAGAAGGTGTTAAAGATATTGTACAAAAATATTGGTTGGCACATGCTCGAGTTTCACCAAATTCAAGAGATGTGATACGACAAAGAGTATCATGAAATGTATATGAAATCCGTCCAAAACATATAATAGAAATGACATAAGTACAATTGTTTAATAAATTCAAGGAGGATCATCGTGGAATTAATATGTCAATCACTACATTTGTGCAACAAAAACCATGGTATGTTAGATGTATTACTATACGTGACACATGTTGTTGTCATTATCATGTGAAATTTCAATTATATTACGACACGTTTCTTGAATTTTTCTAAAATGTTTTGGACAAATTCACCACCTCCGCCCACAATACGTGAATTCATATCTCAAACTCTATGTGAGAGAAATCACGATGAAGTATTTTATAATAAGAAATGTGTCAATGGAAAACATTGTCATCATTGTGGAAATCTGGTTTTATTCCACAATAAATACCCTATCGATAATGATCAGTCACTTTCAAATGTAACCGTTGATTGGAGAAGATATGAATACAACAATTATTCTACAAGTTCTAGTGATGCACATTCCAAAAGAATTGATTTGCGAGAAGATAAAATATGTGTGACAGATTTTCTCAAGAAATTTGAAACTGAAATTTATAAATACACCAAGCATTCACATAGAGCATGATGGAAAGACCTTCAATTCAAACATTCCCATGAAATTTTTCCAACCGGAACAATTTTGTCTGTGGTTGATTTTGCGGAAAACTACACATTTGTTGCACAAAAAAAGATCCAAAGTGAATACTATCATTCTAACCAAGTTTCGATATTTGTCAATGTTCTATATAGAAATTCTCAATAGGATGTTGATGGTATTGAAATCACGTGTGACAATCAAGATGTGATTAAAGAATATCACTTTTATATCAGTGATGATCGTACACACGATACATATTTTGTTCAACATTGTATTGAAATTTTTTTCTATGATTCACTATAAAGACGTGAAGTTAAATTCAATGAACATTGGATATGGTCGAATGGATGTGCGGGACAATTTAAATCTTCATGATCATTTTTTTGGTTATGTCGACTTCATAAAGCACTAAACATTAAACATCGCTGGAATTTCTTTGAAACTGGACTTGGAAAAGGTGAACATGATGGTGCAGGAGCATGCGTAAAAAAGAGCACTTCGAAGACGAAAAATGAACCATTCTTCTAGACAATTCCATTTAGCTGCAGAGGTTGTCCAATGGTGTAAATCATATCTAAGCCATGATTGTAGTCAACAATCAAAAGCTGTGCATAGGTATGTACACGATTTTTAAAATTTATCTTAATTGTAAATTTAAAAAAATGTATGTACTAACATTGAAGTATATGTACACTAACATTAAAAGTCGTCAATTATGATTTATCATTTATTGTGTAGGTTTTTTTGGCTTGTTGAAGTATATGATATAGATAGATCAATACCATATGAGGCTAACACCATACATGGAACTAGCGAATTTCACTCTATTCAAACAAAAGCCTTCCAAAACGTGTTTGCATTTGATAGTAGAAAGAAATCATGTTTTTGTCATATTTGCATTGAAAATGTTGAATCTACAAAAGTTTGTGAAAAATAACGAACAACTACGTAAAACATTAGAAACTAATCCAAAAGGGAAAACGCCACTAACAAGCGTAGAAGAATTTCAGAACTAGTTAGAGAAATTAATGATCTTGTTGATTGTTCATTGTTGTCCATCACCTTATGTGTATATAGTCAATTTAATTGACTTAAAAACTATAACTCCAATTGTAATTTGTGCAGGAGATGTTTTCGTTGTGATTGCACCTTTAGACAACAACGCAAATATAAAGTATTATTTGATGTGATGCACTGAAGGAAAGATGAAGTTATTGGAGAACTACGATGACAACGGATTTACATACGAGAGATGATCCATCATTTTAAAAGGTTATTTTTTTTCAACAGACCCATATGACTGAAAATTATGTCTACTTTCAGGATTATGAACCTGATGTTATATGTTGTCAGTATAGTCATTTAGTATGTGCATCTTGAATAAAATTGGTACAAGTTCCATCGAAAAAAACTTAAAAAAGGGAAAATGAAAATTGTCCAAATATGACCATGAACGGATAATTGAGGACGACATTCCATTGCAATTTTTTTAACTATATATAAAAAATGAAATGATTGACATTTTTGTACATGTCAAATGTTGTATCATTTATATAAAATTCATAACATTCATTTTTAACATTCCTAACATTTACTATCAAACTTCCTAAGATTCATTATTAACATTTCTAGCATTACTATCAAAACTTTCTAATATTCCTAACATTGATTCCTAACAAATTTCCCACATTCATTCTTAACATTCCTAACTTTTCTATCTTTAGATTGCACCTATTAAAACTTCCTAACATTTTTAACATTCGAAACATTTCCTAACATTCATTCTTAACATTCCTAACATTCCCCACATTCATCCCTCCCATTCATTCCTAACATTTCCCACTTCATTCTTAACATTCCTAACTTTCCTATATTTATATTACACCTATCAAAACTTCCTAACATTCATTCTCAACATCTTAACACTAAAAATATTTTATGTCTACAAACATACATAAATTTAATAATACATATATTCATAAATTTAATAATACATATATTCATTCTTAACATTAGATTGCACCTATCAAAACTTCCTAACATTCCTAACATTTCCTAACATTCCTCACATTCATTCTTAACATTTTCCATATACATTCTCAACATTAGATTGCAGTACCTATCAAAACTTCCTAACATTCATTCTCAAGATCTCAACACTGAAAATATTTTACATCTACAAACATACATAAATTTAATAATGCATACATTCATAATATGTAAGTTCAATACACATGTATATAATCAAAAAAAAAAATATGTAAGTTCAATGCACATGTATATAATCCAAAAAAACAATCATCAACATGTGAGTTCAATGTAGATATGTATAAGCCAAAAATAAAGCTCCTTGATGTCCAAAACAACTACAATATATATATCAACAAAAAAATAACAATATAAATAATTCTCTAAATGGAAGTACACCACTATCTTCTACTAGGGTCTTCCCTTGGACTCGAACCAACCTGCAACATGTATAAAAATAGATTATGAATATCATAAATTATTTAAACAATTTTAAACTAAAATCAAAACATTGAAATATTAAACTAATATCGAAGAACAATTCAATTACTAACAAAATTACCTCAAATTCTCCATCATCCACTGGAGTCTTCCCTTTGCCTCTAAAAGATGGAAGATACCCAAGCTGCAACATGTATAAAATCAATTTATTAATCTTACAAATTATTTAAACTATTTTAAACTAAATTTAAAACATTAAAATATTAAACTTACAATTCCACCACTATCCTCCTGTGGACTCTTCCCTCTACCTCGAAAAGATAAAAAAGACCCAAGATGCAACATATATGAAAAGCAATTTACGAATGTCAAAAATTATTTAAACTATTTAAACTTATATATCAGAGAGCAATTCAATTATGAACAAAATTACCTCAATGCCAATATCCACATCCATCAGAGAACCTATATCTTCACCGTCAATTTCAATATGTTCTCTTCCCTTAAAATTTAAATTTTGTTAACAAATAAATCATAGTGCAAGCAAAAAAAAAAAAGCTTAAGCAATTAACTTAAAACCGAAACAAAAAAATAAAATCAGTAGCTCACAATAGATGGAAAATCATCTAAAAAGTTTGATTCTAAAGAAACCTGCATGGATAAGTCAAATTAACAATAAGATACATAGTTGAATATATATATATATATATATATTTCAAACATAAATATAAATATGTAAGTAATAAATATACCTCTCCAAAATACTCTTCTACATTTGCAACATTTTCACTAGTGGAGACTTGAAAATTATGTTCATTCAACATTCGAGTAAACTGAAACCAATAAACATTTATGTAATGTATTTATTACTATACATCAGAAAAGCATAATATAATGCATAGATATAATGTAACAAAAAGTTCCATTCAAAATAAATAAATAAAATAAATAGATTGAAAGTACACAAACCTCTCCTATAGTTGACTTGTCATTAGATAAGACATCTGAAGCTATATCACAATAACCCTTGGCATAAGCCTTTAGATATTCAATTCCCATACGATCTAACTCATCAATTGTTTTGTAAACAAAATTTTGTCGAATAGTGGCTCGAGCCCTCTCTCGACTCAATCGAACATCAATTCCTACAAATGCCGAAGTTAACCCTTCGGAAACATTATGCCAGTTGATGTATTTGTAACTTCAGAATGTATTCACTTGTATATCTTATGTATTGTACCCCGATATTTATTCTGAGAAGTATCTGTAGGTAATTGAGTCATGTCATGCCCCGATGTTCTGATCGGGAGATTCAATAATGTAAACAAGTCATATAAATTCATTGATGTTAACCCTCCATTATAAGTCAGGGAAATAATCCCCACAATTGAGTTAAGGTTAACCCTCCTTGTTGATTAGAGGGAAAAGTCTCCATGGTTATGGGGCACTAGGGTTATTAGACTCTCCTAGAGAAGTCAGCCCTGGTAAGTAATTGTTAAGTGAGGCCGACTTGTTGGAGTGGACATAAAGTGAAGGGAAGAATATAAATAGAAGTGAGGCTCTCCTCATTTCTATGTAACACAATACATACACGCACTCATTGGGTCGCATGAGTGAGAGAGGAGAAGCTCTCTCAAGTGAGAGAGAGAGAACAACTGTTGGAGATCATCTTTTTTGTCTTTGGGTTTTACTACCTCCATTGGTGCTCATTATATCTCTGAGGAAGTTGTGGGGTTTTCTCCTTTATGGTTTCCCTGAGAAAAATTCTTTGTGTCTCTTGTCTCTTGTGATTATTGTTGTGCATGTTATTCTCTTAGATAAGATCCTAATATCATATTGCTTAAATGATAAAAATCTAACATGGTATCAGAGCTAACCTAAGAAGAAGACACTGTACAGCGGAAAAATCTAGGGCGTCTTACTTTTTGGGTCTCTTTCCACTATCCATCAGCAAAAGAAGGCTAGGTTGACTCTCCAATGAAGGGTGCATCTTTCTGTCGAAGGAGAATTTGATTCCAGGAATTTTCAGTTTTTGCTACAAGAAATTAGGGATTTTTATAGAAGAGGAATTTTTGAGTGAGCCCAGCATATAATTTTTCTCCTCATAAAAATCAAATTTTAGAGACCTAGGTTGAGATTTTTGGTTGGGTGAAACTCTGGGAAAGTCAAACCTTAGTTTGACCCTCGGCTTGAAAAACCCTAAAATACTGAAACTGATAGTTTTGGTAGATTCACTATATCTCTATATTGGAGAAGGCTTAGGTGCCGAAACTTTCATAGGTTGAAGATAAATTCCTGTTGTACACATTGTCCAAGTTTCAGCCTCATATTCTCTATATTATATGAGATATGATTCCTCTAATTTAGGGTTCCAGCCTCTCCTAGGATTCATACCTAAACATCACACTTGGGGAGAATTCCTATATCTAGGGCTATGAAGGTCCAAATGAAATTTCTCAAGATTTTCCAAAAAAGGGAATGGACTACTATTTCTATGTTAAAATTTTTAGACCCTGAATATGAGCCAATGACATGTGGCAGTCTGTACAATATCACTCTTCTGAACAGTCCTAAAATAGGTCACCTTGGGAAAACGAGCATAAGTCTCAATTGGTGAATCAAATTCTACTCAGACCTACAACATTGGAAAGAGGACAAACAAGGCTACCTTAGTACAAAGTTTCAGACACATAGGTGTAGTACATTTGGAGATACCGTAGAAACAGTATCAGGAATTGCTGTAGAAGAAATTGGTAAACTAGGGCTTCCTATTCCGGAAGCTTTCCTCCATTGTTTTCAGAAAAGGAGTACATTGGACAGCTCGCCTTGAAGAGGTATATATTTCTATCCAATCATATCTAAAAGCTTCCAATTTTTGAAAATTAGGTTTTCTTTGACAAACCCTAGGTCAACCAGATTCGGTTTTCTTTTACATTTGAGATTCTCATTTCAAAATGAATAGTCACACCAGATTGATGACAAGCTTGGTGAGGCTGACAACTTCCAAGCATTGAATTACAGGATCTCACTAGTTCTTGAAGGAAATTAATTGGAAACCTACATAAGTAGAGAGGTTCCAGTTCTAGAGGGAGATGAGGCTAAAGCCTTACACAAGAAGAACTTGGTCAAGGCCAAGAAGATCATTGCTGATTCAATCAAGGATCACCTTATACCACACGTGTCTTCCCTAAAGACACCTAAAGAGATGTTTGATTCCTTGACCAAGCTATTTGAAGATAAGAACATAAATCAGAAGATGACTTTAAGAAACCAGTTGAAGAATGTGAAGATCCAGAATGCAGAGACCATACAGTCATACTTTACAAGGGTCTCTCAAATCAAAGAACAACTTGTAGAAATAGAAGAAGAAGTGGAGACTGAAGAAGTTGTGATAAATACATTGAATGGGCTCCCATGATCATGGGATTCATTCATTCGATGAATGTGTGCCAGAAGGAAGTGATTACTTTTAGTAGACTCTGGGAAGAAGAAGAAGCTCGACTCATAATAAGAAAAGAGAAGATGGGAGCAATTGAAAATCAAGCTCTCACCATCCAAAGAATATTCCTCAAGCGATGAGGAATACGAAGGACTCAACTCTTGAAGAACCTCTTATCCATCTTATCATTTGTATAAGAAATTATAAATGAAGAAGATGATGAAGCTAAAGGCTCGAGAAGGAGTCTACCCATGAAACAAATAAAGATAAGTATTCAAGTGTCATTTCATGATATTGTTTTGTTATGCATTTGTTTATATTCAGTTGATGTATTATGCATGATAGAATGTTTGCATTAATGACAGTATACTACTAATACGTATGTGATGGGTAAGTAGCTCATGATTCTATACAACTCTCCATTGCTACTTATCTAAAATGAAACCTGTTTGCTGATATATTGGATTAGTGCACAATCTCAATGTTGTCCTGGTAGAGATGGAAGGCATCTAGAAAGTGTACATCATATATGGATGAATGTTGTATTGGATAAAATAGTTGCATGGTCATATATTTATGCATAAGAATTTGCCATTATGGATATGCCTTATGAAATGTTTCTAACCATACAAATGCATTTGACTTGTAGAAAATATCGCGTATAATCACCTACAAGAAATGAAGGTTGAGACTTGTTCCGAAGAACAAGTGACGTCATTTCAAGAAATAATCCAAGATGAAGAATAATATGATGATAATTTCAAAGGTTCAAGAAGGAGATTTGCTGCCTAGTTCGAGATGAAGGACTTGGATATGATGCACTACTTTCTAGGCATGGAGGTGTGGCAGAATGCAGACGGAATCTCCCTGGGAAAAGGGAAGTATGTAGTAGAGATCCTTAAGAGGTTTAGGATGATGGAATGCAAGGCCATGACCACACCTATGGCATCGAACCTAAAGATATTGAGTGTTGCTTCATCAGAGATGGTTGATGCCATGATGTATCGTCAGATGATTTGTTCCTTGATGTACCTGACAAATACGAGACCATATATTTTCTTTGCTGTGAACACATTGAGACATGTTCACCTGATGGTTGAAAAGCATGCAATGAGGTACCTGAAGGGTATAGTTGAGTATGGGCTCAAGTATGATACGAATCAGAAGATTAACCTGGAGGGTTATGTGGATTCGTATTGGGCAAGCAGTGCCATTGATAGGAAGAGCAATTCGAGGTGCTACTTCAGTATGAGATCAGGTGTGATATCTTGGTTTGGCAGGATGGAGTCTTGCATGGCGCTGAGTACAGCTAAGGAAAATGATATTGCCACTTTCTATTTGGTAGGTAGTATGTTTGTTTTGAAAACTACTATGATCTAACTTGCATCTTTTTTATGATGTAGAGAGGAGCAGTGAAGCTCCAGTTTGTGATCCAGATCGAGATCTCTCAAAAGAGGGAGTTCTACCATAGCTGGTGAGACAGGTTGTCTGAGCATAAATTCTAGCAAAGCTTGTAGGTTGCTCAGACATAAACGGTCCTGTAGGTTGTCCTCGGATGTAATCAGTCCTGGCGAAGCTCGCAGGTTATCCTTGGATGTAATCAACCCTGATGTGATTCTATGCTAGAAATGGCCAGAGTGAAGTTTGAGTACTTTAGGGAGAAACTTGGTGTTCTCTAGATCGAGGTTCCTTCCAAGGGGAAGTGATGATTTCGTGTGACTTTTTGACATGGTGACATGATTGGTTCCTTCCATGGTCAGATGTAAGTGTTGTGCCTTTCTGACATGGTGGTAGGATTGGTTCCTTTCATGGTCAAATATAAGTACTGAAGGCCATTCTTTGGGAGAATAGAGGCACTTGGTTAGTTACCATGAAATTGATTCAGTCTGGGACTGAAGCTCAGCTTAGTGTTGAGAATCCATTCTCTGGGAGAATGGAGGCACCTGGTCAGTTACTAGGAAATTGATTTAGTCTGGGACTGAAGCTTAGCTTAGTGCTGAGAATCCATTCTATGGGAGAATGGAGGCACCTGGTCAGTTACTAAGAAATCGATTCAGTCTGGAATGAAGCTCAGCTTAGTGCTGAGAAGCCATTCTCTAGGAGAATGGAGGTACCTGGTCAGTTACCAGGAAATCGATTCATTCTGGGACTCAAGCTCAGCTTAGTGCTGAGAATCCATTCTCTAGGAGAATGGAGGCACTTGGTTAGTTACCAGGAAATTTATTCAGTCTGGGACTGAAGCTCAGCTTCGTGTTGAGAAGCCATTCTCTGGGAGAATGGAGGCACCTGGTCAGTTACTGGGAAATTGATTTAGTCTAGGACTGAATCTCAGCTTAGTGCTAAGAGGCTATTCTCTGGGAGAATGGAGGCACCTGGTCAGTTACCAAGAATTTGTTTCAGTCTGGGACTAACACTCAACTTATAGCTGAGAGCCATTCTTTGAGAATGAAATATGTAAGTGTTGGGAGGGCCATTCTGACATGGTTCTTGGATGTGTTCCTCTCATGGTCAGATATAAGTGCTAAAGAAGATGAAGACCTACCTGGAGACTAGGCCTACAACCAACATGAAAAAGGGCTAGCTCTGTAGAACGTCCTGTGACGAGAAGAATGAAGCGATAACACCATTTGATTGAAATAGCAGAAGCAGTGATGATGATGATGATCTAGATCAAGTGATGATCCAAACATGATGAAGATGAATTGATGATGATCCAGATGATACAAAGAAGAATACTTGTGCTGATAAATTGTGTCGAGAAAATACGGGTGATTCCATGAAGATGGGTAACACTTTTTGGCCAAATTTGGCGATGAAAACCTGATTTTTTACTCATGTGCTAGATAGAAGCCCTCAAAACGCATATATGCTATGTGAATTTTGACTTGAAGTAAAAAAACAAATTGTAGAATATTATGTTGGCTTCATAGTGATATTTTTTTTAAAATATTCCGATGTCATTTAATGTGTGATTTTTTTCATTTAATGAACTGTGTGACCTTAAAAATTTGAAGAAGCTAATAAGTGGCTCGTGTCCAAGTAGAGTAATTCAATCTTGCATTAATAATTTTAAATATATATATATATGATCATGATCTACATAAAATGTAGTGTGATGTGCATATTTTTTTGTTAATTTTTTTTGCATTATACAATTATTTATTATTTTTCGAAAGTGACCACATTCGATTTCAGCATCGTTTTAAACACATATTTGTCCACGTAAAGCAATTTTTTCTATTTTTTCAAAAAATGAAAAACCAAAGATACCCTTTTGAAGAGGACACGTCGATATGTGATGTGTGCATTTTAAAGAATTTTTTGGCTTTGTATTTTTAACTCTGCGGATTTTTCTTTGAGTTGCTTCGAAGTTGCAGTGTGGTTTTCTAAGTATAAGTTTTAGAAGTATTAAAAAAATAAATTTCATATGAATGCCAAAATGTGTGTATGATACCTCAATGGATAGAAGATTCGTTGGTGAATTTATCAGTATCAACNTTAGAAGTAATTAAAAAATAAATTTCATATGAATGCCAAAATGCGTGTATGATACCTCAATGGATAGAAGATTCATTGGTGAATTTATCGGTATCAACTTCGCTTAGTTATGTGCTAGGAATGGCAGGGTGTACACCTCTGCAAGGCATAGATAATTTTTCATTTGTTTGAATGTAGGCTAAGTCTATTTTCTTAAGCCCTCGACCGAGGTATGAACCTCGACCGAGGTATTTAAATACCTCGGTCGAGGTCTTAATGAAACCTCGACCGAGGGTTTGTAAAGCCCTCGACCGAGGGTTTAACTAACCCTCGGTCGAGGTTTCGTTAAGACCTCGCCCGAGGTATGAGCTCGGTCGAGGTCCTAGTCATGTAAACTCCTTTGGAGCAAAAGCCCGGGAGTGAATTCAAACATTAATGACACTCCAACTACACACCCAACCATCTTTCGCACCCGAATTTTTGATGAAACCCTATATAAACATAATTCATACTAAGCTAACTCTATCCTTCAAAATTGCCTAATTTCTTTGAAAAAATGTTTGTTTTGTAATACAAATTTAGCATTGTAGATTGTTTTGCAGATATCAATTTGGATTNGAAATGAAAGAAATCAAAACAAAATTGAAGATAAAAGAGAGAAAGATAAAGAAAGGAAGAGGAGAAAAAGAACAATCTTGAGAGAAGAAGAAATTCCAAATGAAGCTAGGATGGAGGAAGCAAATCCCATTGATATAGGTATAATTTCAAATTTATGCAATTTGATTTTCATTTTAATAGTTTACAATTTGATAAATTTCAAAGTTATGCAATTTGATTTTCATTTTCATAGTTTACAATTTGATAAATTTCAAAGTTATGCAATTTGATTTTCATTTTCATAGTTTACAATTTGATAGATTTCATAGTTTACAATTTGATAGTTGATAAATTTCATAGTTTACAATTTCATAAATTTCATATTCATGTAAATTTCAATTCCTAAATTTTTACAATTTATAGTTTACAATTTTTTAAATTTCATAAATTTGCAC
>LPNX011125679.1:57131-88586 GCA_001517045.1 Pseudotsuga menziesii | reverse complement strand
TGTGCTGGATAGACACTGTTTAAGCTTCCCTTTAAACTCTGTGATTTTATCTTGATAAACATTACCTAATACCTGTTGCAGAGTTTCGTCTTCTTTAGTTATATGAGGAGAACGAGGAATGTCACAATGCTAATTGTGTAACGGTTCAAGATCTACAGTGTTAACGTTTATTTCTGGTTGATTTCCCTCGACCTCACCTGATTGCACATCACTTCCCTGCGCAGTAGCAGAATTACCTACATCTGTTGTGTTAGGGGCAGACATCGGAATATCATCCTCAATATTTACAACTGTAGGTTCAGTAGCTGTAGATTTGGAAGTCTGTTGATCAGACCTATATCCTGGAATCGAATGAAGATTATGCATGCTCCTAGTGACTCTACGTGAAAATGATAAGTTTTCAAAATTCAACCCTTCCTTGTCACAACAAACCTGAGCCAAATGGTTCAACTTATGCATAGAATCTTTATCACATTCATCAGGTTTATCAATTTCACCTTCTGCTAATCCTTCTTTTAGTTTTGCAAGGTTGCCATCATTCTTACCAGGTTCGGGTTTATCCAATATTTCCCTAGAATCGCAAGGAACTGAAACCCTATCAGCATTTTCATTAATCTCATTATCTATGGGCATGTTTACGACCTCTGGTTCCTTAACCTCTGAGCTATTAACCTCAGGATTTATGACCTTTCGTCTTCTACGAGTTTGAGGAGATGGATTGGGCCAATACTGTGTCTGTCCCAATTGACAATAAACTAGAAACTTATCCCATGACACACCTTTAGCAGATAATTGGAATTGCAGTAAAATTTTTATCAATCCATGATGACACAGACTACTGTCAGGGTTATTGAAATTCCTAACAGATTGTGACATTTTCTTAAGACTTTGCCAAATATAGAAGGGCAAATTAAGTTTACAACCCTTTACTGCTAACAACAACCGTAAATGATACAAGTGCAAATGGGAATAGCGTCCACAGCATTTCACGTACCTTACTAATATTTCATAGTAAATTCTCCATTCGGGCTTTAGAAATTTCACAGGTACGCCTATCCTCAGCTTCGTTTTATCTGGTAATGGCATTAACAAAGACAAACACTTCTTCTTGTTGACCATAGTGCCCTTGAACCAGCGTTCAGCCACTTGTGGGCGTTTCGTGGCTTCAGCAATTTTATCTTCGTTGATAACAAATTCGAAACCCCCAATTCGCACCCTGTCATCTTCAAAACTCATTGCGAACATCTTAGTAATTTCCACATGGTGACCATCAAAACACCTAAAGAAATTTACCCATCCCATTTTCTCGAATCTCTTGGAAGCTTCCTGGTTAGCTTCAATAAGTTCAAACCCTGAAATCTCAAAACGATTCAGAGGAGACATGGTTTCTCCAGCACTTTCTGGGCTTCGTTGCGAAATGAATGGGGAAGTGAAAACAGAGGGAATAGGTATCCATACACACAACATGATGGATAATCTTCACATGCTTCAAATCTAATCGGAGATCTAATCTCTGAACCTGCCATTTTAGCGGGATTTCATGTAGTGATAAATGTTACAACTTCACACTACACCATGATGTTTGCCAGTTTATCTACGTTTGACCATGCCTGTTAGTGATAACCACTTAACTTGGCGAACCAGCGATACGAAGACTGATAGAATCATCATTGTAACCATTGATTATTGACAGTGGTTCATAATTAATAGGTACAACGGTGTAATTTGAAATGACTGTTAGCATTTAACACTGTCAACATGATATTACCATATGCATACAATTGTCGACTCTGTCAACGGGTGAAAGCCACGTTTTAATACCAACTCATCGATCCAAATGAGTGATCGCTTATCGATTTGACAATTGGTTTATTGCATGGCCAACTAATCCAAACAATCATCCTTATTTTATCATGTTACGTAGTGGTATGAAGAGTAATAAATCGCACTCTAATGTTATGATGCATTGATAAAATAGCTAGATTAATGTCTATACTATATATGTACAAAACTAAGTTTAAACCCTTTAAACATCCTATCGACACATATATATCATCATATAGGATATTTATCATAAGTAAAAGTTTCCTATACAAACATCATTTATCCATTAACTATGATATTTACAAAGTTCATAATAGGGTATTACATATGATGTTAACTTTCAAAATTCTCTTAGTCTTAGGACTAATGATACCCTATTTAACATATAATGTGTTTTATGAAATTTCTCTTGGCACAAATCCCTTAAGTCACATAAATTCATTTTGATGATTTCAATATCTTACTGAAAATTGACGAAACTTATCTGACAGTTAAAAGCCAAGTTTTATGATCAAGTTTCTTTCAGCTCTAAAATCATTAAATCACTTTTCTTTGATTGAGAGTACCTTCAGAATCAAAGATTCTGAAGGTGCTCTATCATAATTTTTTAATTGATAAATCACATAAAGAGCTGATATCTCTTCATTTTTTTTAAGAAATGAAGAGGTTGTTGTTAGCTGCCAACATCACCATAATAAATCGATCATACACAGTAATCAAACAACACGGTTCTTGATATGCGTTTTATCTTTGATAGCGATCAGTTTCCCCTCTGTCTTATCAAATACTTATACAAAACTAGAAATGCTATTAATATGGAAATATAATAATGAAATACAATCCTCGAGATCCTCTCTCAGATCCATGAAAATAGACAAAATCGGAACTGCCCTGCTTTTGTACTGAGTGGTAGCACAGGTGGTCATCTTTGACTGGCATTGACTCGACACCTGTGAGAACCACATCATCTATTCGTTGGAATTTTAACCATCCTTGGACATTGAGGATCTTTTCCCCATATTTCAGTTCACGCCTAGCTAGCCTGCAAGTATTCAACCTAGGAGACATTACGGGAAGTTAGCACATCATGTAATTATGAATAAAAACCTTAGTTTGAATGCCTTAAAAATCTCATAATTCAATTTGTTAAGAAGCAACGACTTTTATACCTTTGACCAAGGTTTTGTGAATGAAATTAAGGCTTTATAAATTAGTATGAAGGTTTATGGAGGGAATTGGAAGATATTTAGATGACAAAAAGAGGTCAAAATGGTGCCCAACAATTGGCACGCCAGATAAAAGCCTCGTCTATAGCACCTATGACGCAGATGCAGTCTCACCCAAGATATCTCTTCTTGCTTATTGGATAACTTATAGAACTAGTTTTTTGCAGTTGGGTAGGGGATTTATGGTACTTCAGTTGCATACCAAGGTGCTCAACAAATACTGAGAGTCGATTACTTATGCTATTATGAACAGTTAGATATCAACGCAAGTATTTTTGTGCAATGATTCTAACACCAACCCATGTGCAACATAAATACATTTAATTGATAACAACATGACTGATATACATCTATTCATTCATGAGAAAAATTATAAGCATTCATTCAATCCAGTGTTAACGTGGAAACTCATCTAGGAAAAAACCACAAAGGTGGTCTCCATCTGGCCTAAGAAATATATGCACCTTTCATCTGTGCACTAAGCTACAGAATATGCTCTAGATATTCTTATTTAAATTTACATACTCTTTCTTCCTATCATGCTATCTGATATTCTCCTCTGCTCTCTTCCTACTCAACTATACTAATGACCCGCTCATAGCTTGGATTGACTCAACCTTTCCTACACTTCTTCTCACTCAGCTGCAGATTCTTCAACTCAAATGCACTCAGCTACCTCTAATATACAACAATTACAGAGTTACTAATAGTCTAACAAAAATTATAGAGTTACTTAGCCAGCAGGATGTATTTTCTATTCTGGTGACATTTAATAATAGGCACTAACGTCCTAAATTACAACAATATATTCATACATGTGGCTTTCGTCGAATCTATCTAAACTTGTACCTACAATATTTATGGTATTTCCCTTTCTAGCTATTTTTCATTACTGTCATTCTCCAACCATTATGCCATTTGCATGCCTTTTGTTACTGGTATCCCGTCGCATATTTCCTTGTCGAATTCCTTAATTTTTTCATGCTACTTATTATGTCATGCATCTTCCTTTTGTCATGGATATTTGTTTCGTCACGACTCTTCCTTCTTCTCTTTCTCTTCATCCTTCTTCTGCCAATGCCTTTATCACATCTCCTTTCTCTTCTTCCTTAGATCCTCTCTATACTTAGGACGAATTATGAATGAATTACGATTTCCTTTCCTTAGGCCCAATAGGCTCCCAACACTCACATGTGGCTCATCCCAGGTTACTTGAAGTCATTATTTGAGTTCCTTACTTGTGCTGACTTTACTGCGAAAATATTCCAAGGTTTTTCATTTCCCATTCTGCTTCTAGTTGCACTTCTTCATCTTCCTTCTGCATTTGCTCCATAAGGTTGAAACTGATATGTCCCAACATTACTTTCTCTATTGATTTTGTTGTTTCTTGCACCTTATGATGTACATAGTAAATGATTCCTGTAACGTTTTTCACTTTAGCTTGCAGGTCTTCCACCTTTTCTACTCGATGTTGTTGTTGTGTGCACAATGCTATTACTTGCTGCTGTAATTTCCTCATTTCTGTTTCCTTAGCAATTTTTTGTGCTAAGGGTAACTGATTCATTTCATTCCTTATCTAATTAATTTTTCCTTCAATTGTTGTCAACTCATTGGAAAGTTTCTTCGATTCTGCATCATCCATTAAGGCTTCCCAATCCGGAGGGACTTGGTCGACTACATTGGCACATATCATTTCTACTTCTTCTATTTTCTTCATTGCTTCATTTGGTGCTTCCCTTCACTCCTATAACACTTTTGGGGGTGTGCTTGGTTTCACATGCTCTTTAAATTGTGTGACCCTCTTCTTAAGGTCAATCTCTATCTTTCCAAGTCGAATGACCTTGTCTTCTACCTACATTTCTATTGTTATTTCTGCATCAACAAGATTCGAACAAGCTAGATTTACAATATTCTCAAGATTCTTCTTTCTTTCTTCTCTTGCCTTTACTTTCTTCTTGGTCTTCTTCATCTTTTCCTTTATTTTGTTAATGATATTTTCGGATTTCTTCTCTTGATTTCCAAGGGAAATTTATCTTACTCTAATTTTCGTGACTACAACTTTCTGTAATGGATATACTTCCTCCAGTCGCATCTATGATTACCCGACCAATACTTTTGGCGATTTCATTGAATTCTAGGGTTCCTAGATCCAATACTTCCCCTCCAACTTGTACCCTGATTGGATGATCTAGACTTGAACTCTAGGGTCTTGGTGCTTCAGGAGGATCGGGTTCATCCCGCGACTCTGGTACTTGGGGCATGCGATCCACTACGACTTTAACTTGTTCGACAAATTTACCGAGTTCATTCACCTGCTCTGTAATATTAGGTGTGAACTTAGTCTGCCACATGGCAATGTCATGCAATTTTTTTTTCGTAGCTTCTTGTAGTGCTTCTGCTAATGCTTCCAAGTCTTCATCATCAATGCAGAAGGTATTATATTTCTTATTAGCATTCCTTTTCTTACGCTTAGGCTCGCTTTTTTTTCTGCTTCTTTTCCTCCTTGTTTTTCTTGCTCTTCCAATGGTGGCTACAGAGGATGAAAGATAGACTAATTATTGTTTGAATCCCTTTATTAGTTGTATTGCAAGGGGGTTTTGTCCTGATTGACCACTTCCTCCCCTACCCAAGCTTATGGTACAAGTAGGTGCCATTCTTTTGGAAATTCGCTGACAATGGCTTCCACTTCGTCTTCTGTTGGTCCCCATTTTGTCACCATTTTTGGGTTCAATACTTCACATATTAACACATGTTTTGTTACTTTCTAAGTATTTTGCACCATGCAGCTCACCATTCAAGCCTCGGGTATGAATGAATTTAAGGTTTATGTCAATTCTATTTATTATCATCATTTTACGGTTTCAATGGTTAAAATTGACATAATATGAAGCGCATTCGATGTATTAATTCATGTGCATAATTGATTGCAAGTTATATGGTATTTTAGGCAGGCTAACAAACATACATGCATTCAACTGGATATATGGGGAGCATATCCAGCCTACTGTCCAAATCACCAAACATACCACACATTGTTGGTAGTATATTTCTATGCATTTAAGGCATGAAAAGGACAGGAATTGTCATCATCACGCGCGAGCATGTCAGCATCAGTCTTCTTCTGGAAGAAGATCCCATCTCAAGTCTTTGCATGACAAGTTGACGTTGGACCTGATTTCGATTGAAGTCATAAGCTACATCGCGTGCCGGAGGGAACCCTATCTATGAGAGAAGAGGAACTGTCATCTGTTAGTTGTTAGTGTACTTATTTTCCATAATGAATTCCTTATCATGAAGAGCAGTTGACCACTAAAGGGTCGACTTGTTTGCCTCTATTAAATGATGTATATATAGATGATGTCATGCGACTTAGGAATGAGTCTATGAGTCTAGAGTCTGATTTTTTGTCTTTTATTTGATCAGTTCAATCTGAAGAACTCTATAATGCTACCCTTTTATTTTAATGAAAGTCATATTGTGCTGTGTATGATTGTGTGTGATTAGAAGAAGCATAACTATGTTCACTGGGAGGGCCTCCTGAAAAATAGAGTCTTTCAATCTTTGTGTAGGTTTTCTTATTTCTTTCCTCTGCAATTAGTATAATTTTGTTTATAAGTTGTTTAGTTTTGTTTTTGTAATCATTCATGTTTCTTGTATATTTCAGTTTAATATTATGTTGAGCATGTAAGTTCCTTTTTATCAGTCAGCAACTAGTTGTGCCTAGTATAGTTTTCAAGTTTTCTGCAAAGTCTTTATAATTCATTGCTTGATTTCTAGATTTAAATTATAGTAAATTTAGTTATGTTTATTCCAGTTTTTATCATGAATTCACTTAAGAGTATGTTAGTTTGTTAAAGGATATTTTGAATTATGAAATTAGCTTAGGTTATATTGCTATGGAATCCAGTCATTAAAGTAAGTTTACTTCTTACTTTTACATTGCAGTAGTACATGCACGAGGCAACTTCCCTTCAATAAAGCATTTAAATTTATTGTTTCCTTGAAGTTTTAGCATTTTCTTCAAACAGATTGTCATATAGACAGTCTGTTCCACCTTTTATACAGACCCTCATTTCCATCTGTTATACAGTGTTTTTTAATTTATTTTAAACTCCATCTTTCTAGTTTTCTAATTCTATCTGAATAGTAATGATTAGATAATGTTTATATTTTCTTTTGAAGACCTTTAGATAAGATTGTTTAAGACTCCTTGTTAAACCTCATTTCTCCTTCCTCTTTCTTTTTACTTTATGCATAGGAATTATGTTATCTAACTCATTGTATTGATTTGTAATTGAACCTTTGGGTTAAGTTGTTTCTTTTTATATGAAGTTTAAGTTACATGCATTAATAGATTGAATGTTATATAATACAATTTATTCCTTTAGTTATGTAATTAGGGATTTATAAGATAGAATTTAAATCATTCTTCATAGGTCTTTTGTTTGACTATAAATCATGTCTACTTTTATATAGTATTTTGTAAATAGGAGTTATTTGTGTAAAACAAATCATGTTTACTATTTCTTGTAACTACACATTTCTCAGTTTGCACATTTTTGTAGAGATCAAACTAGACTTAATCCCATTCATCTTTTATACTTATTTTGAGAGCCATTTTGATACCTCCCCTGCCCCAGTTCCTATTACAGTAAATGATTATCCTCAAAATAATCAAGGAGAGTGGAATTAAGCTGATTTAGTTAGTGCATATATAGTTTCTATTTGGTCATTGTAAATCCTTTTTAATGTAGTCATTATCTCAGGTAAAAATCAATCTCTCTATATAGAATAGTTTATTGTCATAGCACTGTTTATATCTGGACATTGATAAATAGTTTGATGTTACCTTTGTTTTCATTAACTTAACTAGATCCTTAGGAGTTCAACTTAATACATTTCAATCTCTTGTTTGTTAAAGTATTACCATGACACTCTCTACCTTCACATATATTTTGTAGAAACTCTAAGCCTACTAACCCCGGTTGATAATTAAATATTAGGTAAATTATTCAAGATAATATTTTTCCCAACATATTTCATCAATACCAATCGTGTCTCCAACCATTAGCAATATGGGTCCTTTCATGTTTGTATGACAATATAGTGTGGGCCAATTTGAAATTTGATAATTTGGAAAAATTGGGAAATAGTGTTATCATTAAGTCTCATATGTTTCATCACTAGATGCCTTAATGCTTCACTATGTACAAAAAAATCAATGTTGCTATATGTCTTCCTATTCTTTTCTATCGAGAACCAGAGGTTCTAGTATGTTTATCCTATGCAGCTAACAAGTAGATCTATCGGCATGTAGTCCACCGGGTCGGACAAAACAACAAATGAAATTAAAATTAATAGCCATGAATAATGGAAAGCATTGCCTTCTTCCTGCGATGTGGTTTCATCTTGTAACAACTCGTTGAGCAAAAATTGTGCTCAATTGATCTGGACTCCTTTTGCATAGAGTGCATCTAGTGACACTACACCCACGGTACATAGGTTTGGTCGCAATGTTTGCAACATATTGTAGGACAATATCATCATTTCCAAGCAAACAACAGGGTCATTAATGGACAACATTAAGAACCATTTGTTGTCCCTTACCACGTCATACTTATCCTTTACCTTTGCAATCAAAGTTGGGTATTTGTCCTTCTTCAAAAAAAAAATTGGGTCTTCTCCCTCCCATGGAAGGCTTGCAATCACTGAAATCATGTCAACATCGATCAAATATGGTTTGTGATGTAGGAGAATCTTGCTTTCCATTTCAAATTCCAAGTTCAATGCTAGATCATGCCTAGGAAGGGGTCTACACATTTTGATTTAATAGTCGCTAGACTATTACATTGTAAATAACCTATGTTTTATGAATATTATAGATAGTGATGAGTCATTCTGCTCGGTCATAGGCTGTTAGAGCTGTAGGAATAATAGTGATACGTGACTCCCTACGTGGAGATCAGACACTGAACCGTTTTTTTAAATAGGCACATTTTTACATCATGCTTTGTAAATTTTTTATAGGACTGAATCAGTAGAAGGGTAGGAGAGTAGATTAAATATCTAGGTTGTAGAGGTTGAAAGGGCTCCATCTTTTAGAAGAAAACTGCATTTTGCTGAGAGGTGACCAGACCTGTGTCTACACCAACTTGTAAATATTTGAGGAGCCTGAAAGTGGGCCAAGAGTTGTGTGCATTTGATTTTATTTCCATAATAGAATTTAGCCATGTGTTCTAAGTGATGTTAGTCTACATTGATGCATTAATTTCAGCCGAGTAGCTATGTAGGGTGATTTCGGCGTTTTCATGAATATTTGTAGATTTCTCTGCAATTGTTGGTTTAAGAGTTGGATTTTGTTGGAATTGTTGAAGGATAGGGTAGATGCATGCACAGGAGGACTAGACAGATGGATGGAAGAGGTTGAAATTTGTATTGAACAATTCTTTGATCAAATCCACGCAGAACACAAGTTTTCTGACTTAACGAGTTTTTGCAAAAAACAGACGGTGGAGATTGGATCCGTAGATATAGATCTGACATTCCAAGAGGAATCCACAACTGGAGTTGCAAGGGAGATAATAGATCCACCAAGGTTTGGGTGATCTGCATAAAAATGAAAATCGATGGCTATGGTGAAGGTTGCAACGAAAAGATCTAATGGTGGGAAAAATGGGGAAAAAGATTTGTGGGTGGAAAGTTTCGGGGGAGCAACTTTGGGAAGTTGGAATCCCGCAACCCGATTTATGGAAGGCCATCATGGAATGAAAGTTGCGGAGCACGACTTTGGGTGTTTTTAGATCCCACATCCTGCAACCTGAAAATGGAAACATAGTTGCGGGAAGGAAATTTTAGTGTGGAATTTGGCGTTTAAAGCTAAATTTCGAGATCTTTCCAAGTGTAGGACCCTGAAGATCTTGGAGGTGTTGATTGGGTTGATTTTGGTCCACACCCCTGCACCATTTTTTTGGTATCAGAGTGGGTGCACAAAATATTTGCACACTTTGGAGAGGAGGCTTGCAATATTAATTTGCAGGATGAGGACATAATGTTGATTTCTTACCAGAGGAGTTGAGAAGGACATTGTGGTATGGGAACCCTCACAATAGAGTGTTGTAGGAAATGAATGCAAAGATTAAATCCTGTAGAGAGCATAGGGAGTGCTCAAAGGTTTTGTGTGAGAACTAAGAAAATTCCAATAGTCAAGTAGGAGAAATATTGATGAGGTGTTGAGAGGGTAGGATTGTTTGTAGTTCATCATGAAGGTGGGAAAGCTCATGGAGGTGGTATGGAAGGTGGATACTGAAATTCATCTAAAGGGTTCAAGAGGAAGCCACAATAGAACAAAGGAATATGCCAGATAAAATGGTGTCAAGAAGATGAGTCAAAGAAAATTTGACAGAGAGGGTGTTGAGCTAAAGGAAAGAATTAGTAAGGTGATTGAAATGTTGCATGAGGAAGCTATAGGAGGTCAGTATTATGTATGGAGGTTGAACAGGAAGGTGTAATGGCCTATAAAGAGGTTATGTTCCAGGAATTTCAAGCACAAACTTAGTGTTTGGGTGAAGGAAGAGGAAAGACTCATGGAAACTAAGCATGAGGAAGTTGTTAGATTTTTAACATCAAGCTAGAATAACATTAGGATGTTTAACTGAGAGAACAACAAGCACAACAATCAAACACAAGAGACAATGAACATAGTGTTTTTCCTCGAGGAAACCATAAATGGAGAAAACCCTGTAGCTTCCTCAGAGATAGAATCAACACCAAAGTGAATCCCAAAAATAGTAATATGATCTCCCAATAGAAATAACCTCTTTCTTCCTTTCCCCAGTGTCTTTCTCTTCCTCAATTATGCACTACAACTGAGTGTGAGTGAGTGTTTTATAAATAGAGAGGCTAGATCTCTATTTATACTAATTCTTGACTTCACTAAACCCAGCTAGGGATGAATTCACTAGGTAAGTATAATAAACCTAGTTCCACAGAACTGCGAGGACTTTAACCCTTAGACAATAGGAGATTTAACCACCTTGACTTGACATGACTTGTTTACATTATAGAAACTTCTCGATAGGAACATCGGGACATGAAATGAATCAAGTATGTTACAAATACATCCCGGAATAAACATANAATACAAGTGAATACATTCCGAAGTTACAATTACATCAACACTCCCTCTTAACTAGGAAGGTATTCTCTTGACACAATTTATCAGCACAAGTATTCTTCTTGGTATCATCTAGATCATCATCAAGTCTTTGTCATCTTCACCTTCAATTCATCTATATCTTAAAGTCACCTTCATATTCAAGTCATGTTCACCTGGATCTAGATCATCACTCGATATGGATCATCAGCACTGGATCTAGATCATCCCTCGATCTGGATCATCTCTAGAGCATCATCTATGGATCTAGATCATCCCTCGATCTGGATCATCTCTGCTGGATCATCAACACTGAATATTCATGGGTGCTATCTCATGATTCTTCTCGTAATATGAATTTCTACAGAGCCAGCCCATTTTCATGCTGGCTATAGGCCTACCCTCCATGTAGGTCTTCTCCAGCACTTATATCTGACCCTAAGTCAGAATGGCCCACCCAGCACTTACATCTGATCATGTAGGAACCAATCCTATAATCATATCAGAAAGGCACGCCCAACACTCACATCTGAACCATGTGGTAACATATCCCACAACCCTGTCAGAAAGGCCCAGCACTCACATCCATCAACAAATGTTGGAATGGATCAGCACTTATACTCAGCCATGAGAGGAACCAATCCTCCATGTCGAGAGGCTTTGCACTTATATCTAACAACCAATGTCATAAAGGCTTAGCACTTATATTTGACACATGTGAGGAACCAATCCAACATGCATGTTTGAAAAGGCTCTGCACTTACATTCGACACATGCAAGGAACCAATCCAACATGCATGTTCGAAAGGGAGTGCACTCACATCTGATCATGTAGGAACCAATCCTACAGTCATATCAACATGGCCCCAAGTCCTAGACTAAGATACCTGGTAAATGACCAAGTGCCTCCATTCCCAGAATGGAATTCAGTGCTTACTTCTGATCATGTAGGAACCAATCCTGCAGTCACATCAGAATGGATCGGCACTCACATCTGACATGGAAGGAACCAATCCTCTCACCATGATAGAATGGCTGAGCCCTTACATCTGACCATGGAAGGAACCAATCCTCTCATGTCAGAATGGCTTTGGGTCTCATCATTTCCCTTTGGAGGAAACCTCGATCTAGAGAACACCAAGCTTCTCCTTGAAGTACTCGAACTTCACCCTATCTAGAGGCTTCATCAACACATCAGCTATCTATTCCTCCATTGCAACATATTGGAGCTTCACTGCTCTCCTCTCCACCATATCCCTAATATAGTGATACTTGATCTTGATATGCTTCGACTTGTCATGGAACACTGGATTCTCTGACAACTTCATGCAACTCTGGTTGTCACAATGTATACAAGTAGCATCCATCTAGGGATCAAATAAATTATACAATAGCTTCCGTAGCCATACTGCCTCACAACTAGATGAAAAAGCTGCGACATACTCTGCTTCAGCTGTACTCAGTGCCACATAGGATTGCTTCCTTCTAAACCAAGAGCTCACACATGATCCCATACTGAAACAACACCCTAAAGTGCTCTTCTTATCGATGGCACTACCTGCCCAATCTGAATCAACATAACCCTCCAGGTTAATTTCTGATTTTCCTCATACTTGAGCCCATAATCAATTGTACCTCTCAGGTACCTCAAAATATGCTTTGCACCAATCAAGTGAACATGTCTCAGATCTTTCAAGAACTGGATCAAGATGTTCACAACAAAGCAAATGTCTGGTCTTGTGTTCGTCAGGTACATCAAGGACCCAATCATCTGATGATACATCATTGCATCAACTATATTTGATGAAGCATCACTCAATAGCTTCAATTTCTATGCCATAGGTGTGGTGATGGCCTTGCAGTCCATCATCCCAAACCTCTTCAGGATCTCTACTACCTACTTCCCTTGTCCGAGGGAGATTCCATCTACATTCTACCACACCTCCATACCTAGGAAATAATGAATCATACCTAAGTCCTTAATTTTGAACTCGGTAGCAAGATTTCTCTTCGTATAAAAAATCAACACATCCATACTTGTTACAAACAGATCATCTACATATAGTAGGAGCATCACTGGGTTTCCATCTTCAACCTTGTAGTAAAGGTTGGAATATGATTTACTCTTGGTAAAGCCCAAACTGAATAGAAAGATGTCAATTATGTCCTACCATGTCCTGGGTTCTTGTTTCAAACCGTACAAGGATTTCTTCAATCTGCACACATGAGAATCCCTATCATGTGTCTCAAAACCGAGTGGTTTTTCTACATACACTTCCTCTTCCACTACACCATTCAAGAAAGAAATCTTGACATCCATTTGGTGTCTCTTCCATTTCATCAGTGTAGCCAGAGCAAGTACGTATCTGATGGAATTGTATCTAGCCACAGGTGCAAAGGTTTCTTCATAATCTATTCCTTCCTTCTGTGGGAATCCACGAGCCACAAATATTGCCTTATATTTCTCTATGCTACCATTTGCAGCATGCTTGATCTTGTAGATCCATTTGGAAGTTACAACCGACTTCCCTTATAGTCTTGGGACAACATCCTAAACATCATTCTTCATGATCGATTGATATTCTTCTATCATAGCATCCTTCCATTCTTTACGTTCTGTCGCTTCTTCATAGTTGGAAGGTTATTTATTGATAACATCACATAGTAAAGCTACGTATCTGGAGCAGGATCTAGTTCTCTTTCTTCCTCTGTGATTCTCTTCTGGAGCCCCATATCTTTCCACACCTTGGATAATTTCTCATACCCAAGCAGGTTTCCTCTTGTGAGGATTCTTCTCCTGAGGTGGATCTAAAGGTCTTTATGGTTCTTCAAATTATCGATCTTCTTCTTGAATTTCTTCGTTCATGGTTGTATCATGAATTCTGGGTGCTTCTGCTTCATTGGGTTCTTTAGTAGGTCTCTTTCTAGATTTGTTGTAAGGTGTGTCTTCATCAAATGTTACATCCCTATTGATGTCGATATTCTTGAATCCTGGGAAGTATATTCTATAATCCTTCAAGCTTTCAGAGTATCCCACAAATATACCATTCTTTTCTGAAGGATATAATTTCATTCTCTTCTCTTTTGGAATGTGTATGTACACTGAATAATCGAATATTCTGAGATGTCTGAATTCTAGTTTCTTGCTGGAAAATACTTCTTCAGGTTTCTTGTTCTCAAGTACTCTGTGTGGAGTATGGTTCTATACATAGACTGCTATTCTGGCAGCTTATGCCCATAAATGCATGGGAAGATCCTGATCATGAAGCATTAGTCTTGCAGCTTCCATGATAGTTCTATTCTTCCTTTCTACAACCCCATTCAGTTGTGGATTATAAGGAGTAGAAAACTCCCTCTTAATCCCTGATTCTTCACATAAGTCTTTGAATTCATTTGTTGTGAATTCTCCGCCATTATCTGTTCGAAAGGTCTTGATCTTCTATTTTGTGTGGTTCTCGATCAAGGCTTTGAATTCCTTGAACTTGCTAAGAACTTCATATTTGTTTTTCATGAAGTAAATCCATGTCCTCCTAGAAAAGTAATCAATAAAAGAAACATAATATACATACCCTCTTAGTGAACATGATGACATTGGTCTGCATACATCAGATTGGATGATTTCCAAGATTCCTTTTTCCTTTCTCTCGCTACTTGGAAATGTCTTCTTTGTATTCTTTCCTTTCACACATCCTTTACAGACCCCTTCATTCTTTTCTTGAATTTTTGTAATACATTCAACGGATTTTCTTGCAAGTGGTAGTGCTCTATAATGCACATGTGCAAGCCTTCTATGCCAAAGTTTGTTTGGCTCTACTGTGTCATGGACCAAAGCTTGTTTTGGATGGCCATTCAATTTGTATAATCCTCCTTCTTATTCTCCAATTACTATTGCATCATCAATAGTATTTCGTCTTAACCACATGAGGACTTGGCCATCTACAAATGCAACACTCATGCCTTTTACATCCAATGTTGATATGGATAGAAGATTCTTCTTCAGTCCTGGTACAAACAATACATCCTTCATTTTCATAGACTTTCCAGAGTCTAGCTTGTAGGAGGATTCACCACTATCGTTTATGGGATATTGGTAGTCATCCCCAAGTTTCACCTTGTGGGGTGAATTATGTTCGGATAGTTTCTCAAATTATTCCTTGAAACATGTCATGTGTTTGGAAGCCCCACTGTCAATAAGCCAATCTTTGCTTCCATGAGTGACAGTTCTCGTGAGAGCAGAAATCAAAACATATTCATCTTCACTTGAAGATTCTTCACTTTCTTGTTTTACTCTCTTCCTAGGAGGGTCATCATCCTCAGCAGTGTGAGCATGATGTCTTCTTTTGGAGTTCCTCTTCTTCTTGGATCCATTCTTATTCATGGGACAGTTTATAGCATAATGTCCTATTTCATTGCATGTATAACATCTGAGTTTGGATGGATCCATTCTTGCAATGTTATTTTTATGATTAGAATGCTTACTTTGGTGATGATGATTTTCCCTTCTTCCTTTCTTGGAGTGTACTATGAGAGCTTGATATTCACTTCCCATATTTTCTTCTCGAGCTACTATCCGAGCTTCTTCTTGAGAACATTCTTCCCATAGTCTACTAAACTTGACTAGCTTCTTTCTAGCACAAATTCCTTGGATGAAAGAATCCCATGGCCTAGGGAGGCCATTCAAGGTTGTCATCACAATTTCTTCATTCTCCACTTCTTCATCTACTACTTCAAGTTTTTCTTTGATCTGGGAGACCCTTGTGAAGTATGACAGGATTGCCTCCTCATTCTAAATCTTTACATTCTTCAACTGGTTCCTTAGAGTCATATTCCGGTTGATGTTCTTTCCTTCAAATAGTTTGGTTAGTGTAGAAGAAGCAAGTCGACATAAGTCGACTTGAACGAAGACCAACTTAGTCAGTCGACTAAGTCGATGGACTGACTAGTCCATCAGCCGACTACGTCGGTCGACCGACTAAACTAGTTAATTAAGTCGGCTAACTAACAGTCGTGTCGGTTCACCGAACCGACAGGTAGTTATTTTGTAACTGTTTGTAACTTGTATATATTAGGCTGTTGAGCCACACAAGAACTCAGTTCAGTTCTGTGCTTTGTATGAACTCATTATAATAAAATATTCTGTTCTATCCTATCTGTTCTTGTCTCTTGTCTCTGTATATTTATATGTTTTAGTATGTATTATTGGTAACCTTATGTGATCTGTGAGATTACAACATTGGTTCCATTGCCGGTAGTACATGTCTAGAATATATGGTTACCTATGATACCAGAGCAGGAGATCAAGGACTGGTGGGAGCGTAAGATTGCCAATTACTTACAAAATTACGCACATAGGAATAGACTAACAGTTGCAGAAGCCAAAGCCCGATTTTTCACCGAGACACACGAGAAGTTTGTTGAATCTGTGCCACAACTACTGAAGCAACTCTTGGATGAACAAGACCGACGCAACTAAAGAAGAACAGTTGCTGGAGAAACTTATTCGAAGGGGTAGAACAAATCTGTCGGAGTGGTGTGAGAAGATCGCCGACGACTTCTGTGAGGAGCAAGCACTCGAAGACCGAACATCAGTGGAAACTGTAAAAGCTAAATTCTACACAGATTTCACCGACCAATTTCTGTGCTCCCTACCGACCCTGCTGTTCAAATTCTTGATAGAGAAAGGAGTAGGCCATATCGTCGAACCTCGACCACCATTGTACGAACCGCCATCAAACATTAACTAGGCGGAGAAGCAAAAGAAGTGGGAGAAATTCATCACTGAAAGGGAGTGGGAATACTTCCTGAACAAATAGACAGCATTATCTGAGCTTTATAAAAAGTGTCGGGTAGGCTATGGGGGGGTAGCTGGTCGTGTGTCGAAGAGGGAGCATAGTGGATACTAGTCAACCAGATTTAAGCCAGTAATGAACAGTCGACCGAAGAGGATTCGAAGGAACAGCATTGTATGAAAGTATGTCGAACATTAAGAGACTCGAGCAGGATGAATGACAACAGAGAAGGGAAGCCAGACGTGAACGAGCCGACGAGCTGCGTCGAGAACAAAACCCTAGGGAGACCGACCGAGATGAGATTCCTCCAGAGTCAGGTCATGACCGACCAGAAGAAGGCGTAGACAATGAGATGGCCCCTCAGGATGATGAAGTGTGGATAGAGCAGCAAGAAGCTCTTCAAATAACGGTTCCCGATGAAGTAACCCTGTCCCCAGCCAATCCACATACCGTAATATAAACTATTATTGAAGATGACCTCCGACTGAGAGCTGGTGACATCACAATCTGGAGTCGACTAGGTGATGAACCGTACCCGGGACGACACCTTGTTATACACCGACCGGTCGAAGGGAACTGGGTGACCTTTCAAATGGCACCTTCCTTTCGGAGTATCCACTTGCTCCTACCAACACACGAAGGAGCACCCCCCCTGCCACATACAACTTTAGAAGATACAGAAGAGTCAGACCAAAGTACGTAGAGTGACATTGGGCCATTGAGAAGACAAATTATCAACAATCCACTATACGAAGAGAAATAATCGACCACCGACGGAAGCATAAGTTCCGTCAGCCAAAACCCCATCTGCAACCTCACAGGTTCGACTGTATCAACAACCCCACCTCTTTCACCACCACCCACACCCCCACCTCCGCCACTGTCGAATAGCAGTGACAGCGACTCAGACATGGGTCACGGAACTGCCCACATTCCTCTATACAAAGGGGATGAAGATCCCAGATGACATTGGTTCGTCTGCGAGTCCATCTGGGATGCAAACCAGGTGACTGATGAAGAACGACAGATGGCCCAGTTCGCAGGGGCCCTACGCAAACGAGCCTTGACATGGTTCATGACATTCACAAAAAGGACCCCCAAGGAGACCAAAGCTGAGATAAAGGCGCAATTCTTGTCCTTTTTCAAAACCCCAAACGCTAAGCATCTGGCAGCCAAAAAGCTGAAAACAACCCAACAGAAGCCCGGAGAAACTGTCCGGGATTATGATAAACGCTGGAAGGACCTGTTGAGTCAATTAGATTATGTTATTGACGAACAATTACTAATTCAATGGTTTCTTGCAGGCTTATCACAAAAAATTCGCCGACATATCAGTCTGGAAACTTTCAAAACATATGAAGATGCGCTGACTAAAGCTCTGCAGGTCGAGATGGACGAAGACATCCCTGCATATCCAACACACCACCGCCTGGAGGAACATCTAGAAAATGTCCAGAAGTCTTTAAAAGAGTTGACCCTGAAGAATCAAGAGATCTGGTGTACAAACTGTTCGAAGGCCGGTCATTCAAAAGATACTTGTCGACAGCAGTACAGCCGACAAGATGTCCGTTTTGTGCAGACTAATGCGTTTTGCGACATCTGCCAGGAGCGTGGAGACCATTCTACAGCCGACTGTCCATACAACATGAAGAATGGAAAGGCTTCTTGGTGTGCCATCTGCGAGACAAAAAGCCACAACACGGTTGACTGTCAACTGAACCTGAAAAATAGACAGAACTACCAGGCCGTTTACCAAACAAATGCAGTAGCATAGACTAATGAGCAGACCAATTCAAACAATCAGAATGGGAAACAAGCTAATGGCCGACGATATGAACGTCGGTATGACAATCGATGACAAGGGTTTGGAAGAGGTCTATTCGTTGGGAATTGAGACATACGCACTTGTCGACCCAGCCAATGCTTCATTTGCTATAAAGAGGGGCACAGATGCGCAGACTGTCCGTACAAGGACAGAACTGACCTAAAATTCTTTACGCATTGTGGAGTAGGCGATCACTCCTTGGAGGATTGTCCTACTATGTTGGAAAAAATTAATATGAAAAAGAATGTTAATGTCTTTTCTTGTGTACAAAAGCATGATGTAGTACATACTAAAAATCTGCATATTGTCACTCGTCAAGGCACAAAAACAGGGCCTGATAACCCACAAGTTACCAGGATCAAAGACACCAATGATTATCCAAACCCTATAACACAAAAACACACCTATCAAGAGGCATCACACATATTTCAAAACCTTGCACAGCAAGAAGACACTATTCACAGTCGACTTAGCACGACATAGCAGTTAACCCATCTCATTCAAACAGATGAGGCGGTAGCCCACTTCCTTGATTTATTACATCAAATCAAAAATACTAACCCTGAAAAACAAACTAAGAACATTTGTAACCTGAATCAAAAAGACAAAAATGATGTCGACCCTCTAGTCGACCTGGAAATCGAAGGTTTTCATGTCCGACAAGTGGTGCTTGATTTCGGGTCTCAGGTAAATATTATGACCCGGGACACATGGGAAAAGATGGGAAGACCTCAACTCTATGAGTCAGGTATTTATCTCAAACTAGCCGACCAATGTCTCATTGAACCCATTGGGGTTTGGAAAAATGTAGACACGACCATCAAAGGGATATCAACCAAGGTTGATTTCGAAATCATTGACCCTAAGGAAGGATCTAGCTCCTTCCCAGCCCTTGTAGGTCGACCTTGGGGTCGAAAGATGAAAGATTCTATCTCTTTAGACAAAGAACGTATTAAGCTCAAAGGAAATGGCCAAAAGGTCATAGTACCTATCAATCCATCCCAAGGACAACCTTGGATCGAACCGATTGATGAGGAAGTCGATATCCGACAACTTTATCAGATCCAGAACAATACCGCCTATACTGAACCAAACACCCAAGGGGAGCTTTACTTAGGTAACCCCGACTCAGTTGGCTATAATTCGGACGCTGAACTCTATGACTGGGAGATAGAAAATTATGAAACGCAAGCAAGAGGGTGCTGGACTATTTAAACAGTACAGAAAAAACCCACCCGACAGTGCTTCATCGTATCGATTATCCCAAATTTTTTTGAAAAGAAACAAAGAGAACGCCCTACCTTACAACCCACGAACTTCAACAATACCCAACCACCATGGTATAAGGAGAGGGAATCCCCAGTCATGCATGTCGAACAAGTCTCTAAAAATATTGGAGAACATGGTCGACTGCAAAGCTTAGTGGAAACATTTACAGGTCAAGCAGCTAGATGGTGGGATACCCATCAATCAAAACTACAGACCTGGACCACTACTTCAACCTTATTTGTCGAATGGTTTGGAGGGAAAAAGTTAACACAGGAAGCCCAAATCCCTATCTTCACTCAAGGCCAGAACCCAGAAGACCACATTAGGACTTCTGAAAAGGAGTGGCGAAGACTTGGTTACAAAGACGAGAGAACCTGGCCCCATTTGTTTCCTTCAACCTTGGACGACTTACCTACCAAATGGTATAAAATGGAAGAAGCTAGGGGAGAAACCTTCTTTTGGCATGAATTAAGAGAAAAATTTATCAAAGACTTCCAGTTTACACCTCAAAACGAAAAATTGGCTGCAACAGCACAGCACATCAAACAATTTCTCCAGCCGACCGTCAATCAAACCTCCCAGACCGATCGACAGGTCAAGGATTTCCATTCTATACAAACTGCACCCAGACCACAGTCCAACCGATTGCACTTAGAAAATGAACACACCATCGGCAAAAGCTTTAGATGGAATCCTGACCACAGTGAAACTAACAAACCTATATATTCCATCTTGAAAGTCGAGAGCACAGATAAACCCGACATTGACAGAATGACTGTCGCTGACTTTCCTGCTACGTTCTCACAGTTCACAGAGGGAAGTCGGCCGATCAATGAAGCTAAAGCACCAAAGTGGCTGGATGCAAAAGTGAAAACCAAGGAGGTCGACATTTCAAATGACGACCGTCCAAAGTTAGCTAAGATTGGAGACTATTGGAATGAACACCAAACCTCTGAAATCATAAACTTACTTAGAGAATTCCAAGATGTCTTTGCCAGGGATTACAAAGACTTAAAAGGACTAGTACAGGAAATGGGAGAGATGAAAATAGATACAAAACCTGATGTACGACCTGTTAAGAAACGACCTTATAAATTAGCTCATAAGTATAAGGAAATAGTTAAGAAGGAAATAGACAACATGTTAGAAGCAGGGATCATCTACCCCATCGACCAGTCGGAATGGGCAAGTCCCATGGTCGTACAACCTAAGAAACACGACCCGACCAGATTAAGAATTTGTGTCGACTTTAGAGAGCTTAACAAAGTCACCCTAACTGATCCATTCCCAACCCCGTATGCTGATGAAATCTTGAATGAAGTGGCAGGACATGAATGCTACTCATTTACAGATGGATTTTCAGGATATAACCAAGTCCCTATAGCAAAGGAAGACCAGAAGAAAATGACATTTGTCTGTGAATTTGGTTCTTTTGCTTATAGGGTTATGCCTTTTGGACTAAAGAATGCACCTGCAGTCTTTTCCAGAATTGTTGTAAAAACTTTCCAAGAATACATCTATAAAACCATGGCAGTCTACTTCGACGACTGGACTATATATTCCACCCTAAAGGACCACTGCACATGGCTCCAACTTATGCTGGAGAGATGTCGATAGATCCAACTCTCCTTAAACATTAATAAGTGTATCTTTATGACCCCCATAGGGATACTACTAGGACATGTTGTTTGCAAAGATGGTATTAAGATTGATTTTGCCAAAATTAAAATCATCCTCGACTTGAAGCCTCCAATAAACCCTAAACAAGTTCGGTTGTTATTGGGACATACAGGGTATTATAGGAAGTTTAACAGACGTTACTCAGACATGACTTACCCTCTGGAAGAGCTGCTAAAAGAAGATCAAGAATTTAGGTGGACAGAGGAATGCCAAATCTCCTTCGACAAACTGAAGCGCAAACTGGTCGAAGCCCCCATACTTAAATTTCCAAATTGGTCGACCAAATTTCACGTGCATATTGATGCATCAGGGATAGCAATTGGCGCAATCTTGACTCAAACAGGAGACGATGAGATGGATTACCCTATAGTCTACAGCAGTCGAAAACTCAATAAGGCTGAAAAGAACTATTCGACCACCGAGAGGGAAGCCCTAGGTATGGTCTTTGCCCTTCAAAAGTATCGACATTACCTGTTAGCCAACCCTTTCATATTTTACACCGACCATCAAGCGCTGAAATACCTTGTTAATAAACCCCTTCATCATGGAAGAATTTGTCGATGGCTACTTCTCTTTCAAGAGTTTGAGTTTGAAGTAGTGGTCCGACCGGGGAAGCTCAATGTTGGACCCGACCACCTATCCCGTATCGACACAGGAGAGGAACCGACCGGAGTCAACGACGACTTGCCGGATGCACATCTATTTCGTATAGAAGAAGTACCAGAAGAACTGGAATAGATAGCACAGTTCTTAGAGACGGGTCAGGCACCAGAATGACTGAACACTAAGAAAAAGCAAATCCTAGCTATGAAGGCTGCCCCATATAGACTCATCAATGGATTTCTATATAAAATAGGGTTAGACGATGTCCTTAGAAGATGTGTACTCAAGCATGAACGAGACCAGATCATGCATAAAGCACATTATGTACCAGCAGGAGGACATTTTCAAGCCGACACAACTGCCAGGAAAATTCAACAGTCTGGATTATGGTGGCCGACACTTCACAAGGATTGTAAAAACTTTGTTAGTCGATGTGACCGATGCCAACGACTTGGTCGACCACTGCCGAGCACAGAAATTCCCCTGATCTCTGTAAACCCTAGTCTCACATTTGAAATTTGGGCCATAGACTTCATAGGACCATTCCCTGTCCCAGCCCGACGATTAGGTGCCAGATATATTATCAATGCAGTGGAATATGTTACTAAATGGGCAGAAGCTGAACCTGTCGAAACATGTTCAAGTGAGGTAGCTGCTAAGTTCATCTATGAAAACATTATTACTCGATTTGGATGTCCCCTCACCCTGATCAGCAACCAAGGCTCACACTTCCTTAACAAAACCATCAAACACTTAACCGACCAGTTTCACATCGATCACCATCGAAGTACAGCATACCATCCTCAGTCGAATGGTGCGATTGAAGCCTTCAACAAAACCTTGACAAAAGGGTTAACAAAAATATGCAATACCGACAAAGATGACTGGGATGAGAAAATCCCTGCAGTCTTATGGGCATACAGGACTGCGTATAAATGGACGACCGACCAAACTCCCTTTCGACTGGTACATGGCCAAGAAGCAGTCGTCCCCCTACACTTCTGACAACAGGCACCTATTGTAGCCCAACTACTCCATGTCGATGTCGAGCATGCAAGAAAGGATCGACTGTTCCAACTCAGTAAGCTGGAAGAACATAGAGTTATGGCTATTCAACACTAGGAAATCCAAAAACAACAGCAGAAATCCTGGCACGACCGTAACATCAAGAACAAAAACTTGTCGGTTGGAGACCTTGCTCTACTCTATAACAGTCGGGTAAAAGGAAAACCAAAGAAACTGCACACAGAATGGATGGGACCTTATGTGGTCGAAGAAATACACCCCAATGGTTCAGTCCGACTAAAAACATTGCAGGGCCTAGTATTTCGGAAGCTCGTCAATGGAGCCCGACTTAAATGGTACAGAAACTGATTCCAAAAAAAAATAAAAAAAAAATTCAAATAACGACCGTAACTGTCACCCAAAATGTATAAAAAGATAGAAAAATTCCAAAAACAAAACAATCCACTCAAAAATACCCAGCATGACAGCAACTCACCCCTTCGACAACCGACATCATTTTCATCGACCAGTCATGCCGACCGTTTTCATCACCGACACCGACCGTCGACCTCGAGAGTCCCATCAAACATTAATGGCCTCGAGCGCCGAACCAGATCCCCCAAATCGCACTCGAGTATTACAGTTGGACTGTCAAGTCCGCCATTAATACAACCAGTTCTACACTCCACCATTCCCACGCCTATAAATAATGAACCGTCGAAAGTTCATTCACCACACCCCTTACTGTTGGGCAATAGGGCAGACCCGAGTTAATTCTTATGCGTCGCACCAACAAAAGACCCACCGTGTTGGCCCTTTCAGCAACAACCTGCGCGCAGGTTGCAGTCTCACCCGAAACAGCAATGGGGTGCCGCAGAATCAGGTTTCTGCATGCAGAGAGGGGTATTACTGTACCTTAGCCTTTAAAAGCAATTATTAATAAACACTTGTAAATCTATCATTCATTCACATATTACTTCGGAGCACAATAAACAAACTAGACTTGCATAACCCACTACGAGGAATTCACAGCGAAGCTTATTACTAGCAGTGATCTTATGTTATCAGATGTATTCAGTTTAATGCATGAAAATAACAGAAGCAGAAACAACACAATAAAACCACGACACCAAATATAACGTGGTTCACCCCCAGTGTAGGGGCTACGTCCACAAACTGCGTTTTATTCCTCTTTCCTCAAAACCACAGTTGATCTGTGCACTCAGCTGCAGATCCCTTCAGTCCTTAATAGCCGCGCACACAGTAGCAGGCCTCTGCGCACACAGCTGCAGATCTTTCCTCCTTTTCTTACAAAAACCCTCTGCGCACACAGCTGCAGAGGTCGTCCACGCACATAGCTGGGACTTATCCTTTCCTTACAAAAAACAACCTTACTTCGCCTTATCTTTCTTTACATCAAAAATCCTAACCTATCTTCTTTACACCGGCGCTTATTTATACTGCGCATTTTTACAAAACCATGGTCTTAAACCATGGGCACCCAAAAACCCTAAACCCTGGATTTAAACCATGGGTTTATTACAAAGCAGAGGGTTTTGACTTACCCTGACACCCCTAAGACTATTTTGGCCCATAGCTCCGCTTACAAATTTTCTAATTAGCTGCAGAGTTACCCAACATGGAGTATGCGCCCCAACAGGCCCCTAAGACTCGCTAGTGGCCCGTCCCGGGACACTCTTCAGCTGCTCTGGTGGCAGAATTTCGCTGATGAGACATAATGTACTGCTTGGTGAAGCTCCCCATGCTGCTGCCGGCTGCATACTTCTGTCCTTTGCAGCAATTTTACTGATGAAAGCCATCGCGACCACCTGCAACACCATCCTGTTCTGTGATGGCCGATACTTGACCATCCACGACTTTGGGGTCCCCTAGAATTGCATGTCCCACCGCGGGAGGAGCCTAGCTGGCATGGTTCTGTTACACCAAAAGACGGCTTGGGGGGATTTCCCAGAGTCTTTCTGCGAGGCCTCACGCCCTTGGTTGCTCTACGTTAGAGCAAACTCCTGGCCGTCTTTGCAAATTTAGAGCAAACTCCTGCCTGTCGATGTACTTAGCCAAGCAGAACTGTGTTAACGGTGTAGTTAGAAGGTGCTGCAGACCTCTGTCCCTTACTTCCCGTACTAGCGTCTGAACATTACAGTCGTTCGACATAGTTCGGGCTGAATATGTCACGGATGTGCTTCAGGTAGAAATTACGAGTCGAGATAGCTCCTTATAAAATTTCAATGCTGAATTTGGCATCATGGTTTAGACATGATACCAAATCTGACGACGTTCCGGGAATCTGCTCCACACAGCGCCGGATTTTTCCCAAAATCTCATTATGACCAGTAATGAGAGCAACGCTCGTGCTAGCGCCGCCGAATGCGGTATGTCCCATCCGTCACATTTTGGGTTGCGACACACCTTGACAATTTTTTACTTCGACACAACCTGACCCTACGACCTACGACCAGCTTGTTACTTCGCATTCTGTGGACAAAACAGACTACATAGTGCAACGAGCATGTTACTTATTTAGTTGGAGCTATCTCCTGTTCTGAGTACCTGGCCTATCTATGTACTTTTTTAAACGGCTCCCGTTTATCATAGAGGGGAAAAGCTCACCATTTAACTTGGCTAGCTGAACTGCGCCCCCGTTAGTAACTTTCTATACTACATACGGTCCTTTCCAATGTGTTTTAAACTTCCCAGGGAACTTCATGAATCTGCTGTCATAAAGGAGCACAAGATCACCCTGTTGAAAATGTTTCATCTTGATGTGCCTGTCGTGCCACGCTTTTTCTTGAGCTTTCTGCACCTGTTGCTGGAAGCCTGCGACAAGTCTATCCTCCTCAAGTTCTAATATCTGCTTCAGTCTTTCTGTGATTATGGTGGGGTCATCCATTTCGGTGAAAGCAGCGATCCGGAGGCTAGGAACAATATATTCCATGGGCATGACAGCTTCTTGTCCATAAACTAGTCGAAAGGGTATATGGCCTGTCAACTTCTTACAAGTAGTTTTGTAAGCCCATAGTACCGCTGGAATTCGAAGATCCCAATCATTCCTATTAGCTTTACAAACCTTTGTCAAGGCATGCTCAAGGATTTTGTTAAAAGCTTCGACAGTCCCATTTGCTTGTGGGTGATATGCGGTACTCTTTTGATGATAGACTTGAAATTCTTCGGTCAATACTTCAATAGTCTTGTTCAGGAAATGTGACCCTTGATCACTCATAAGAACTTTTGGACACCCAAATCTGGATAAGATGTTGTCGAAGATAAACTTCACAGCGGTAGCAGCACTACAAGTCTTGACGGGTTGAGCTTCGGCCCAACGGGTAAGATAATCAGTTGTTGTAATGATGTATCGGGCTCCTGACTTTTTCGCAGGGGGGTTGATGGGACCAACAAAGTCAATGGCCCATTTGTCGAAGGCCTGTAATGTTATTTGCGGAGCTAGGGGCATTTCATCCCGCCTAGATGGTTTACCTGTCCTCTAACAGATGTCGCAGCTGTGGAAGTATTCTCTTGCATCTTTGTGAAGTGTGGGCCACCATAAGCCAGCTGTCAAGATCTTCTGCGCTGTTGCTTTTCCTGCATAGTGACTGCCTGCTGCGCCAGAGTGTGCTTCTGCCAATATTAGAGGTTTTTCATGTTCCAAGACACATCTACATAATATCTCATCTGGTCCCATCTTATACAGATGTCCTGCTATTAAAGTGAAGTCCGCGGCTCGAACCACCAGCTACTTCTTCTGTTGTGTGGTCATCTCTGCGGGGAGGATACCTGTAGACAAATACTGAGCAATATCCTGGAAATAGTCATCAACTATCTGTATAGCAAATAATTGTGCATCGGGGAGGCCTTCGTCCATATTGGTAGGTTCCTCGCCTGACTCGAGCCTCGACAAGTGGTCAGGTCCTAGGTTAAGTCGTTCAGGCTTAACAATGATCTCAAAATCATATTCTTGAAAAAGAATTAACCATCTGCATATTCTTCCTCCTAGCACAGGTTTGTTGACTAAGTACTTCAGAGCAGAATGGTCAGTAAACATCTTAAAATGAGAACCTAGAAGATAATGCCGAAATTTTTGTAATGCATATACCATAGCAAGACCTTCACGTTCTGTCGTAGTATAATTTTTCTCCGCTGTAGACAACTTCCTGCTGGAAAAAGAGATAGGGTGATCGATATTACCTGCGCCTGGCTGAGCGAGCACAGTACCTAAAGCAATAGAGGATGCATCCACATGCACATGAAATTCCTTGTTCCAGTCAGGGAATACAAGGATAGGGGCGGTGGCCATTTTTTCTTTCAGAATGTCGAGGCTTGCTTGGCATTCTGGAGTCCATTCGAACTTGATATCTTTCTTGAGTTGCCTTTCCATTGGGGCGGTAATCTTGGCATATCCTTGGATAAATTTACTATAGTAGCCGGTGTGACCAAGCGTTGTTCGAAGTTGTTTGATGGATTTTGGAGGTGGCAGGTTTACAATAATAGCGATCTTCGCAGGGTCCATCATCAATCCCTGCTTGCATACCACATAACCAAGCAGAATGCCAAAAGGCGCACAGAAAATGCACTTTTTTAAATTCAAGGAGATTTGGTGCTGTCTGCATTTATCCAACATAAGTCTCAAACTAGTTATATGGTCTTTTACTAGTCCAAAAATAGTCTAGTCATCAAAATAAAATTCTAAAAATTTATGTATGTATTCCTTAAAGGCGGAGATGACTACTCGGGAAAATATGGTAGGTGGATTCTTCAACCTGAAGGGCATGACGGTATACTGGAAGGAACCCATTTTGGTAGCAAAGGTTGTCTTGTGTCGGTCCTCTGGAGAAATTCGGATCTGATGGTAGCCCGAAAAACCATCGGTAAAAGAGTATATTTCTTGGCCTCCGACATTGTCGAGCACTTCATCTGTAAAGGGAGTGGGGAAAGGGTCGTGCAGACAGGCATCATTGAGTTTCCTTAGATCGACACAGATTTGAATTTCACCCTTAGTCTTCTTCTCCTAGACGACCATAGGACTGACCCACTCAGATTCTTCAACAGGTTCAATTATTCCTGCAGCAAGCATCTTTTCCAACCCTAGCTTAACCTTTTCCTTGTATTTTGGATTCAATCTATAGGGGCGCTGCTTCACCGGATTGGCATCAGGCTTCAGGGGGATCTTCATTACTCTGATATCTCCCAAGATACCTTTCATTTCAGAGAACTTTGTTGGAAACAGATCTTGGTATTCATGGAGCAGTTGAGTTACCTTGCTTACCATCTCGTCGTCCCAATAATCGCCAATGGTAGAAAACTTAGGTTGTGCCTTGGATCCAATGTTAACTGTGCACGTCTTCAAGGGCTGTGTCACTTCGGGAACTTCGACTACCGGTCCATGCACGTCACAATATCCTTCTGACTCTGGGATATCAAGACGGCGCGGGTCCCCTTCTTCGTCGACTGTGAAATTATAACATTCTACTGCGAAGGCTTCTTGCGTGGCCCAATCAGGGTGATTTTAAATCACTTCTTGATCGTTAAATACCTTAGTATTGATGACCCTGACAGCTGCATCTAGGGCTGGACAGACATCATTAGTAGAAAAAGTATTGACAAAGCTATGAACAAGACAATCCCAACTTACAGTATCTTGGCGAAGTTCAGCCTCCGCGTACCAGTTCTTCGCCAATGGTCCTAGCGTGTGCACAAATATATGCACCCACTCATCCTGAGGGATATACTTCCATGCCTCGTAGCATTTGCTTAGGTGGTCCTGGGGGCAAGTTTTTCCATCAAACTTACTTCGTACCGTGGCCAACTGGTCCGAGAACCGTAGGCGAAGGAGCTTCTGACATACTTCCCAGGTAGGGATCTGCTTCTTATGGCTCGTCCACCATCTGACTGCGGTGGCTCTAAATGTTGACTCTAGGGATTCCATTATTTGTAGGTCAGGTATCTGAGCCGAGATTTGTGCGATAAATGATTCAGGATCTATCGAACCATCATACACAGGTATATGTCGGGTTTGTGAGTCGACCCATCGGAGAGACTTGGTAAGGCAGGCATTGCTGCCCCGATGGTGCTCAGACAATCGGTGTTGCCAATTTTCTAGTTCCTCTTCAGATTCCGTCATACAGGAGCTACTAGACTCCCATCCTGCAGCCGGGGGATCCACGTAACCTTCGTCCTGCGCCGTGATAGTAGATATAGGTTCCACATCAGCCTGATCGTTATGGTGGAGTGGCTCAGTATACCGTTCCCCTTGTGAAGGATCCAGGGGCAGGATGACCCTGAAGTCTTTCCCTTCGAAGACCATCTGTCTCTCTTTTAGGTTGATTACTGCGGCATTTGCCATTTCCCATTCAATTCCTAACAGGGCCGGGTAAGGGTTGCTGTCATCAATGATCTCAATTACTTCGAAGTCCGTGAAGGTACTGACTCCGTCAATATCTATTTGGAGATCCAGGAATCTTCCTAAGGGTACAATCTTTTGCTGGTTGGCCATCCTCAACTGTATAGGAGACCAGGAAAGGGTAGGTTTCCCCATTTGTTCCCAGGTTTGTTTGGTTAAAACATTGACATCGGACCCCAAGTCCAGAATAACATCGGTCATATCGTATGCCCCGATCTGAGCATTCAATCGCATTTCCCTGCCGGTCCTGCTGACTCGATGAACAGTTTTGTCCTGACCACAACTTTGCAAAGATTCGCAGGAAGCGATGAAGTTCTGTAGCTCATTCAGAGCAGCTTGATTTCTTAAAAGTTTGAGGCAACTGTGCAAAAAGGTAGATAATATACTTACTTTATCCATCGATGCGTCGCAGGGCGGCGAATGAGGCTGCACAGGCGCGCTGGGTGGGCTAGGGCCAGCAAAATCTTTCTTGGCCGCCATGAATGTCTCTTTCTCTCTGAGGATATCAAATGCAGGAATTTTTTTAGGAGCCTTACGAACTAGAACTTCGACAGGGAGGTTTGGCGTTTCTTGGATATGTGTCGTGAGTCCACTTCTTGTAACGACATTAATGGTTGCCACAGGGCGGGGCTCCACAGAAATCATCTGGAGGCTCTGAGTAGGGGTAGTCTGTCGTGCCTGAATCTTAGCGATCAAATGGGGGCACTGCTCAATCACATGATCTACGGCGCGGCAATACCGACACGTCGTAGTGGGGTTCCGACAGTCGCGAGCCAAATGCCCGGCTTGGTTACAATTGTAACACACAATTTGGTTTCGGCCTCGCCCGGCCATGCCTCCATGGCCTCCAGAGGTACCTCATCTAGAGGCACCCCCCTGGTAGCCATAACTGTCGTTATGTGGGCCTTCAGTGTGCACCCGGTAGGAATCATAGGTGCGACACTCCTCTTCATTATGACCTACAGATTTGCAAAATTTACAGTAGGAGTTCTTAGGTCCCTGCCCATACCTTTGCAGCAGATAACAGTTCTCAGGTCGGTGTTGACCTGTCAGTCTGCAAAGCTCACAATAGAGAACCTGTGGTGGAAAGGGGTTCGGCGCACCGGTCTGTAGGTACTTGTCTATTAGAGGGAACTGTTCCTTGTCATGTCCTTCGGTCCGACATTGCGTACACCAAACCGCTTCGCGACCAGATTTTCCCTTTTTCATCTCGCAGAGTTCCAGGGCCATCGTAGCTAACTGCGCTTGGATTTGAGCAATCCCAGAGTCATCTTCGACAGGGGCAGTCTCTAGTTTCATTGCGATTTCCAGAGCCTCTTGCTGGTCAGCAACTTTCTGTTGCATGAGTGGAGTTCGGATATGTGGTAACAATGCTGCAATAAACCATTCCTTGTGCTGCGCAGGACTAATGGTAAAGATGACTTGGTCCAGTAGAACTTTGAATCTCTGATCATAGTCCCAGACTGATTCGCTGTGCCACTGTTGAATCTCCTTGAGTTCAGTGATGCTCTGCGACTCCGATTTAGGCTTCTTAAATTCTTTGAATATGGACACCTTGATCTCGCCTAAAGTAGGGCTCTGAGTGCTGGAAAATTTCATGAACCATGTCAGAGCCCGGTCCCGAAAAGATGTAATGAGTTGCGCAGCTCACACATCCGTTTCTGTAATTT
>LPNX011125679.1:3977-56942 GCA_001517045.1 Pseudotsuga menziesii | reverse complement strand
ACCTAGACAACCACTGGTGCAACTCTATATGGAAACGACCAAAGAAAATTTCATAAGTATCACAAAAAACATACCGTTGTAAAAAGTCACTTGCGCTTCCACACAGATTCGTATTCTCTTACTGCACGAATTGCAAACAGATCTCAGCAAACCAATCACTGATGTCCTTCACAGAGGACCTCCAGAACATAGCCCTTGTGGTACAAGGTAAACCCCTCTTGAGCAGGTACTGAGTTCAACCGGCAACGGAACCAATTTGTTGGGCAATAGGGCAGACCCGAGTTAATTCTTATGCGTCGCACCAACAAAAGACCCACCGTGTTGGCCCTTTCGGCAACAACCTGCGCGCAGGTTGCAGTCTCACCCGAAACAGCAATGGGGTGCCGCAGAATCAGGTTTCTAGATGCAGAGAGGGGTATTACTGTACCTTAGCCTTTAAAAGCAATTATTAATCAACACTTGTAAATCTATCATTCATTCACATATTACTTTGCAGCACAATAAACAAACTAGACTTGCATAACCCACTACGGGGAATTCACAGCGAAGCTTATTACTAGCAGTGATCTTATGTTATTAGATGTATTCAGTTTAATGCATGAAAATAACAGAAGCAGAAACAACACAATAAAACCACGACACCAAATATAACGTGGTTCACCCCCAGTGTAGGGGCTATGTCCACAAACTACATTTTATTCCTCTTTCCTCAAAACCACAGTTGATCTGTGCACTCAGCTGCAGATCCCTTCAGTCCTTAACAGCCGCGCACACAGCAGCAGGCCTCTACGCACACAGCTGTAGATCTTTCCTCCTTTTCTTACAAAAACCCTCTGCGCACACAGCTGCAGAGGTCATCCACGCACACAGCTGGGACTTATCCTTTCCTTACAAAAACCAACCTTACTTCGCCTTATCTTTCTTTACATCAAAAAGCCTAACCTATCTTCTTTACACCGGCACTTATTTATACTGCGCATTTTTACAAAACCATGGTCTTAAACCATGGGCACCCAAAAACCCTAAACCCTGGATTTAAACCACGGGTTTATTACAAAGCAGAGGGTTTTGACTTACCCTGACACCCCTAAGACTATTTTGGCCCATAGCTCCGCTTACAAATTTTCTAATTAGCCGCGGAGTTACCCAACATGGAGTATGCGCCCCAACACTTACACACAGAGCACTCACATCCTCTGTCGACCAGCACCCACGAACCCTGTTCAAATTCCGACCAATCCGAAGTCATGGCACCCAAACTCACACGAGCCGTCACGAAGGCCAAGGAGATGCAGGCAGAGGACACACCCTTGGTCCAAAGACTGAAGAATATCAAATCAGCCAAAGTCCACGAGGGTCCATTTCAGAAAATATGGGCAGAAATCCAAGAGTGGGCATATGAAGGAAGTAAAATGACACAGGCCGCTGAGAAAATCCAGAACAGCAGCATTCTCCAGTATCCTAACGCACCATTGATGGCCAGCTTCGGCGGGACGAAGGAAGCCGCTGTTAAATTTATTATCAGTCGTTACCACAACGGCCGATTCTATTTCGACCAGCCGATTGACATCACCGGGGATGTTATCTCGGCGCTTACGGGTCTGTCGAACAAAGGCGACCCTGTCCCAATTGGGATTAAGGAGGGACTCGTCGAAGAACTTACAGGCACACTGACTGGGAAAAACTCTAAAGGATTAATGATAGGACAGATTGCGACCTGGACACCACAAATTGTGGCAAAAATAATCGCAATCACCCTTACCTTGGCCGGTCGAAGAAACGACCTTAAATTGGAGATGCTGGAGGCGGTCGACACAATCGCCACCAATGGAAGACTCTACCGATGGGGAGACTATGCCGCCGACATGGTCAAAACCATCTGTGAACGCTGCCAGGAGACGGGAGGTATTATCAAATTCCCCTCCCTGATTATCTTTATAGTCATGTATCACTTATGTCCGGAAGGCAGTCCAGTCTTCCGGGAGCCGACTAGATTTGAAATGCACCGTTTCAAACATTTCTCACAAAAAGGCACCCTGCATGAGCTAGCACAGGGGAAAATCTTCTTGGAGACTTGGTTCCAGCAGTTAAAGGTTCAGACGACGAGGTGGAGGGTGCCCCAAAACATCCGACGAAACCTCCCTGCCGACTCACATATCTAGTTAGCACTCGACCATACATCAGTATGGTACATGCGAGGTCAAGACCCCAAAGCAAAAGACCTCGACTACTACCCGACAGTTGAACAAATTTTCAGAGAATTGACCCGCCAGGCAGGAGCAAAGGTACCAATTCCGGAGGCTGCCAAAAAGGTCGACTTCTCTACCATCGAACCTCTGACAGACCAGGAGAAGGAGGAGGAATACGAGCTTAATCTGTATATCAGTACATTCGTGTCGGAGGATGCCCCGACCGTGACCACTAGTTGTGTGCATATTACTGTCAAAACTCCGACTGCACAGGTCGTCGAACCCCAGCCACCAGCACAACAACAACCCACCATACAAACGCAACCAACAGTACAACAGACAACTCCTCCGGTTCCTGCAATCGTCAAACCCACCCCAAAACCAACAGGTGAAGTCGAAGAGGACGACCCGGAGTATGCCCTATCAAAGAGAAACATCAAGAAGCTTGCTAAAGAGATAGCGGTTTCCAGGAAGAGACTCAAGACACAAAAACAAAAAACAGGCAGGGGTAAGCGCAAGCTTATTCTTGACTCGTCCGACGATGACGAAGAAATTGCAGCCACGGCTGTCGACATTGTCGAAGACGCCCGTGCCAATAAAGTGTCGGTTGAAACCCAATTTCAATGATATATTGAGGCAGGTGCCCCAGAAGCTAGGCCCAAGAAAGCTAAAACACAACAGACGCCTGAAAATGTCGTCGACCTTGTGTCGACCCCCCCTCCTCCGTCCCCGACGCGTGTGGTCGAAGAACAAGCACCAGCAGAACAGTTGGGTGACCCCATGGATGAATATCAACAAGCAATTCCAGAGGCACTAAGAGCCAGGGTCGAAAAGGACGCTGAGCTTAAAGCCTTCTTCGCGACGCTGCCTGCACTGTTTCAGTCGGCACAGAAAACAAAGACAACGGCTCCCCTCAAAGCAAATGAACAGGTTTATGCCCAGGAAACAACAACATTTATCAGGTCCAATGACGAGGGAGACATTATAGGACACAGTAAGACTATCACTGAGGATGTCGATCCCACGATACAGGACGACCTACCCACGTCACCATTGGAAGCAGGTATCTCTTCCGACCAAAGTCCACCACGCAGTCCCGTCAACTTTTTGACCCCTGACCATTCCCCCACTCCGTCTCCACCTCCACCACCTCCGCCACCCCCTGACTCACATCCAAACCCACCATCAGCCTCACAGCCGGAATTCATACCAACTCCTCTAGCAGAAAAACCACCGTCCCCCATACCCCCTCCTCAAAGAGAAACTCCCCGGACTTCTATACCACCTAACCTAGCAGAGAAACCCTCGGCCTCCGTTCCACCGACTATAGATCCCACTTCCACTACTGCAGGTACCCAAGAGCCACAGACAGACACTTAGAAGAAAAAGAAAGACCATCATATACCATCCGGCCTGAAGATTACCTTAAAAGATGCAAGTTCGCTAACCGACTCAGAGGTCGGCCAACTACTCAAAACCTTGGCCAAAGAGTCAAAGAAGAGGACGGTCACCAAAAGCAAGGAGCTCAAAGACAAGGAGGCAGAACAGGTCGAGTTTCTCGGCAAATTCAGGTCTCTTGCACAATCTGTCGTCCCAGGACCGGTCGAAGACGCTACAGATTGACCTCTGGAAAGGGCATACCATCTTTTTGAAGGCATGGTGCCGACCATACAAACACATCTCCAAGAGACTAAAGCAGAACAAAAGGAAGAGACCGCCCGACTCCTCTTGAACCAGTACACTGCATTTTCGGAGGCTTACAAAGTATTATAGGACCATATGGAGGAATCCATTGTTACTGAGGAAGTGCTGAGAGACTGGCCTATGTATGTATTATTGGTAACCTTATGTGATCTGTGAGATTACAACAGTTAGGGAATCAAACATGGATTTAGGTGTCTTGAGGGAGGACACTTGCGGAATGACATGATCCTTGATTGAATCAGCAATGATCCTCTTTTCCATAACCAAATTCTTCTTATGTAAGGCCTTGGCCTCATCTCCCTCTGGAACTAGAACATCCTCACTGATATAGGAGTCCAACTCATTTTCTTCCAGGACCAAAGAGATCCTATACTTCCAGGCTCAGAAGTTATCAGCTCCCTCAAGATTTTCATCAAGCTTGGTATGATGAGACGTCTTAACTGAGAAGCTCAAATGGAAATACAAAATATTTACATCTTACTAGGTCAAGATGTTAGATCTAGATATGGAGCTGAAATCCTATAGTGTTAGTTCAAGAGCAGATTAGGGTTTTGATTTTTTGGAGTTATGTCCAACCAAATGCTTTGAATTTAATCCCTAACTTCGATTTTGGGGAGGATATCAATCCAGGCCTAGGCTCACTGAAAAATTCCACTTCTATGAAAAGCCCTAATTTTCGGCAACAGTGTTGTGTCCAAAACTGAAAAAACTCATAATTGGATTATGCTTCAACAAAAAGATACGCCCTAGGGAGGAGACTTATTCCACCCTACTTTTGCTGAAAATATGTGGAGAGAGATCCACAAAATAGGAAGCCCTAGTTCCCGCAGCTGCACAGTTTCTTCTTCTTAGGTTAGCTCTGATACGATGTTATATTTTTAACATTAAGCTAGCATAACATTAGGATCTTTAACTAAGAGAACAACAAGCACAACAATCAAACACAAGAGACAATGAACACAGTGTTTTTCCTTGAGGAAACCATAAATGGAGAAAACTCTGCAACTTCCTCAGAGATAGAATCAATAGCAAAGTGAAACCCAAAAATAGTAAGATGATCTCCCGACAGCAGTAACCTCTTTCTTCCTTGCCCCAGTGTCTTTCTCTTCCTCAGCTATGCACTACAACTGAGTGTGAGTGAGTGTGTTATAAATAGAGAGGATAGATATATATTTATACTAATTCTTGACTTGACTAAACCCAACTAGGGCCGACTTCACTAAGTGATTCTAATAACCCTAGTGACCCGGAACTGGGGGGACTTTAACCCTTAGACAATAGGAGAGTTAACCACCTTGACTTGACATGACTTGTTTACATTATAGAAACTTCTCGATAGGAACATTGGATATTGACATGACTCAAGTACATTATAAATACATCCCAGAATAAACATTGGGTTACAAAACATAAGAGATACAAGTGAATACATTCCAAAGTTACAATTACATCAACACTCCCTCTTAACTAGGAAGGTATTCTCTCGACACAATTTATCAGCACAAGTCTTATTCTCTGTATCATCTAGCTCATCATCGAGTCTTCATCATCTTCACCTTCAATTCATCTCTATCTTCAAGTCACCTTCATCTTCAAGTCATATTCACATGTTTCTGGATCATCACTCGATCTGGATCATCATCACTGGATCTGGATCATCCCTCAATCTGGATCATCTCTGGAGCATCATCTCTAGATCTGGATCATCCCTCAATCTAGATCATCTCTGTTGGATCATCAACATTGAATCTTCATGGGTGCTATCTCATTATTCTTCTCGTCATAGGTAGTTGTATAGATCCAGCACCTTTTCATGCTGGTTGTAGGCCTACCCTCTGTGTAGGTCTTGTCTAGCACTTATATCTGGCCCTAAATCAGAATGTCCTACCTAGCACTTACATATGATCATGTAGAAACCAATCCTATAATCATATCAGAAAGGCATTCCCAGCACTCACATCTGACCATGCGGTAACATAGCCCACAACCCTTTCAGAAAGGCCCAACACTCACCTCCATCAACCAATGTCGGAATGGTTCAGCACTTACACTCGACCATGCGAGGAACCAATCCTCCATGCCGAAAGGCTCTACACCTATATCCAACAACCAAGGTTAGAAAGTATTAGCACTTATATTCAGCACATGCGAGGAACCAATCCAACATGCATGTTCAAAAAGGCTCTACACTTACATTCGACACATGCAAGGAACCAATCCAACATGCATGTTCGAAAATGCTCTGCACTTACATTCGACACATGCAAGGAACAAATCCAACATGCATGTTCGAAAGGGAATGCACTCACATCTGATCATGTAGGGACCAATCCTACAGTCATATCAGAATGGCCCCCAGTCCCAGTCTGAGCTACCTGGTAAATGACCAGGTGCCTCCATTCACATAATGGAATTGAGCACTTTCTTCTGATCATGTAGGAACCAATCCTATAGTCACATCAAAATGGCTCGGCACTTGCATTTTACATGGAAGGAACCAATCCTCTCATGTCAGAATGGCTTTGGGTCTCATCATTTCCCTTTGGAGCAAACCTCGATCTGGAGAACACCAAGATTCTCCCTGAAGTACTTGAAATTCACCCTAGCCAACGACTTCATTAACACATCAGCTATCTGTTCCTCCATCGCAACATACTGGAGCTTCACTGCTCCCCTCTACACCATATCCCTAATATAGTGATACTTGATCTCGATATGCTTCGACTTGTCATGGAACACTGGATTATCTGACAACTTCATGCAACTCTGGTTGTCACAATGTACACAAGTATCATCCATCTGGGGATCAAATAAATCAGACAGTAGCTTCTGCAGCCATACTCCCTCACAACTAGCTGAACAAGCTCTGACATACTCTGCTTCAGATGTACTTAGTGCCACATAGGATTGCTTCCTTCTAAACCAAGAGATCACACATGATCCCATACTGAAACAACACCCTAAAGTGCTCTTCCTATCGATGGCACTGCCTGCCCAATCTGAATCAACATAACCATCCATATTAATCTTCTGATTCACCTCATACTTGAGCCCATAATCAATTGCACCTCTCATGTACCTCAGAATATTCTTTGCAGCAATCAAGTGAACATGTATTGGATCTATGAAGAACTAGCTCAAGGTGTTCACAACAAAGCAAATGTCTAGTCTCATGTTCATCAGGTACATCAAGGACACAACCATCTGACGATACATCCTAGCATCAATCTTCTATGATGAAGCATCACTCAATAGCTTCAAGTTTGATGCCATAGGTCTGGTCATGGCCTTGCATTCCATCATCCCAAACCTCTTTAGCATCTCTATTGCATACTTCCCTTGTCTGAGGGAGATTCCATCCACATTCTGCCACACCTCCATACCTAGGAAATAATGCTACATACCCAAGTCCTTCATTTTGAACTCATCAGCAAGGTTTCTCTTTGTATCAACAATCAACCCATCCATACCTATTACAAACAGATCATCTACATACAGTAGGAGCATCACTAGGTTGTCATCTTCAACCTTGTAGTAAAGGTTGGAATCTTCTTTACTCTTGATAAATTCTAAACTAGATGTAAAGATGTCAATTCTACCATAGCATGTCCTGGGTGCCTATTTCAAACCGCACAAGGCTTTCTTCAATCTGCACACATGAGACTCCCTATCATGTGTCTCAAAACCGAGTGGCTTTTCTACATACACTTCCTCTTCCACAACACCATTCAAGAAAGCAGTCTTGACATCCATTTGGTGTATCTTCCATTTCATCACTGCAGCCAGAGCAAGTACTGATCTGATGGAAGTGTATCTGGCCACAGGTGCAAAGGTTTCTTCATAATCTATTGCTTCCTTCTGTGAGAAGCCACTATCCACAAATCTTTCCTTATATTTCTCTATGCTACCATTTGCAGCATGCTTGATCTTGTAGATCCATTTGGAACTTACAACTGACTTCCCTTCTAGTCTTGGGACAACATCCCAAACATCATTCTTCATGATCGATTGATATTATTTAATCATAGCATCCTTCCATTCTTTACGTTATGTTGCTTCTTCATAGTTGGAAGGTTCTTTATTGATAACATCACATGGTAAAGCTAGATATCCGAAGCAGGATCTAGTTCTCTTTCTTCCTCTATGATTCTCTTCTAGAGCCCCATATCTTTCCACACCTTGGATAATTTCTCATACCCAAGTAGGTTTCCTCTTGTGAGGATTCTTCTCCTGAGGTGGATCTACAGGTTTTTGTGGTTTTTCAAATTCTCGATATTCTTCTTGAATTCTTGGTGCTTCTGCTTCATCAGGTTCTTTAGAAGGTCTCTTTCTGGATTTGTTGTAAGCTGTGTCTTCATCAAATGTTACATCCCTGCTGATGTTGATCTTCTTGAATCTTGGGAAGTATATTCTGTAAGCCTTCAAGCTTTCAATGTATCCCACAAATATACCCTTCTTTCCTGAAGGATCTAATTTCGTTCTCTTCTCTTTTGGAATGTGTATGTACACTCGATAGCTGAATATTATGAGATGGTTGACTTCTAGTTTCTTGCTGGAAAATACTTCTTCAGGTGTCTTGTTCTCGAGTACTCTGTGTGGAGTAAATTTCTATATATACACCGCTATTCTAGCAGCTTCTGCCCATAGATGCATGGGAAGATCATGATCATGAAGCGTTGCTCTTGTAGCTTCCATGATAGTTCTATTCTTGCTTTCTGCAACCCCATTCTGTTGTGGATTATAAGGAGTATACAACTCCCTCTTAATCCCTGATTCTTTGCATAAGTCTTTGAATTCATTTGATGTGAATTCTCCACCATTATCTAATCAAAAGGTCTTGATCTTCTTTTCTGTGTGGTTCTCGATCAAGGCTTTGAATTCCTTGAACTTGCTGAAAACTTCATATTTGTTTTTCATGAAGTAAATCCATGTCTTCCTAGAAAAGTCATCAATAAAAGAAACATAGCATACATACACACTTAGTGAACTTGATTACATTGTCAGCATACATTGGAGTGGATGATTTCCAAGATTCCTTTTGCCTTGCTCTTGCTACTTGGAAATGTCTTCTTTGTATTCTTTTCTTTCACACATCCTTTGCAGACCCCTTCATGTTTTGCTTGAATTTCTAGAAGACCTTCAACAGCTTTGCTTGCAAGTGATAGTGCTCTGTAATGCACATGTGCAAGCCTTCTATGCCAAAGTTCATTTGGCTCTACTGTGTCATGGACCAAAGCTTGTTCCGGATGGCCCTTCAATTTGTGTAATCCTCCTTCTTGTTCTACAATTACTATTGCCTCGTCCGTAGTCTTTCCTCTTGACCACATGAGGACTTGGACATCTACAAATGCAACGCTCATGCCTTTTGCATCCAATGCTGATATGGATAGAAGATTCTTCTTCAGTCCTGGTACAAACAAGAAATCCTTCATTTTCATAGACTTTCCAGAGTCTAGCTTGTAGGAGGATTCACCACTACCTTTTATGGGATATTGGTAGTCATCCCCAAGTTTCACCTTATGGGGTGAATTATGTTTGAATAGTTTCTCAAAGGATTCCTTGAAACCTGTCATGTGTTTGGAAAGCCCCACTGTCAATAAGCCAAACTTTTCTTCCATGAGTTACAGTTCCCGTGAGAGTGGAGATCAAAACATATTCGTCTTCACTTTCTTGTTTTACTCTCTTCCTGGGAGGATCAACATCCTCAGTAGTGTGAGCATGATGTCTTCTTTTGGAGTTTCTCTTCTTCTTGGATCCATTCTTATTCATGGGACAGTTTCTAGCATAATGTCTTATTTCATCGCATGTATAAGATCTGAGTTTGGATGGATCCCTTCTTACAATGTTATTTTTTTGATGAGAATGCTTACCTTCGTGATGATGATTTTCCCTTATTCCTTTCTTGGAGTGTACTATGAGAGCTTGATCTTCACTTCCCATCTTTTCTTCTTGAGCTGCTATTTGAGCTTCTTCTTGGGAGCATTCTTCCCACTCTCTACTCAACTTGACTAACTTCTTTCTAGCATAGATTCGTTGGATGAAAGAATCCCATGAACTAGGGAGGCCATTCAAGGTTGTCATCACAATTTTTGCATTCTCCACTTCTTCATCTACTGCTTCAAGTTTTTATTTGATCTGGGAGACCCTTGTAAAGTATGACTGGATGGTCTCCTCAGTCTAAATCTTTACATTCTTCAACTGGTTCCTTAGAGTCATCTTCTGATTGATGTTATTTCCTTCAAATAGTTTGGTTACGGAATCAAACATGGATTTAGGTGTCTTGAGGGAGGATACCTGTGGAATGAGGTGATCCTTGATTGAATTAGAAATGATCCTCTTTTCCATAACCAACTTCTTCTTATGTAAGGCCTTGGACTCATCTCCCTCTGGAACTGGAACCTCCTCACTGATATAGGATTCCAACTCATTTTCTTCTAGGACCAGGGAGATCCTATACTTCCAGGCTATAAAGTTATCATCTCCCTCAAGCTTTTCATCAAGCTTGTATGATGAGACATCTTAACTGAGAACCTCAAATGGAAATACATAATATTTAGATCTTACCATGTCAAGATGTCGGATCTAGATTTGGAGCTAAAATCCTGTAGTGCTAGTTCAGGAGCAGATTAGGGTTTTGTTTTTCTGGAGTTCTGTCCAACCAAATGCTTTGAATTTGATCCCTAACTTTGATTTTGGGGAGGAGATCAATCCAGGTCTGGGATCACTAAAAAAATCCACTTTGGGGAAAAGCCCTAATTTCTAGCAATAGTGTCGGGTCCAAAACTGAAAAAACTCAGAATTGGATTATTCTTCGACATAAATATGCGCCCTAGGGAGGAGAGTTATTCCACCCTACTTTTGCTGAAAATATGTGGAGAGAGATCCACAAAATAGGAAGCCCTGGTTCCCACAGCTGCACAGTGTCTTCTTCTCAGGTTAGCTATGATACCATGTTAGATTTTTAACATTAAGCTAGCATAACATTATGATCTTTAACTAAAAGAACAACAAGCACAGCAATCAAACACAAGAGACAATGAACACAGTGTTTTTCCTTAGGGAAACCATAAATGGAGAAAACTCCACAACTTCCTCAGAGATAGAATCAACACCAAAATGAAACCCAAAAATAGTAAGATGATCTCTTGACAGCAATAACCTCTTTCTTCCTTGCCCCAGTGTCTTTCTCTTCCTCATCTATGCACTACAACTGAGTGTGAGTGAGTGTATTATAAATAGAGAGGCTAGCTCTCTATTTATACTAATTCTTGACTTGGCTAAACCCAACTAGGGCCGACTTCACTAGGTGAGTCTAATAGCCCTAGTGCCCTGAAACTGCAGGGACTTGAGCCCTTAGACAATAGGAGAGTTAACCACCTTGACTTGACATGACTTGTTTACATTATAGAAACTTCCCGATAGGAACATCGAGGCATGCCATGACTCAATTACATTACAAATACATCATGGAATAAACATCAAGTTACAATACATAAGAAATACAAGTGAATACATTCCGAAGTTACAATTACATCAATAGAATTTCACGTGATGTATGAACCTGAGAAAGGTGTGTACCTTGAAGAAGAGAAAGAGGATGTTGATACAGAGTTTGTTGTTAAACTCTTGGATATGGCAAGGTGTTCATATCAGTATGAGATGGGAGAAGAGGATGTTGATATGAGATCTTTTGAAGATGTTAAAGATTGTTTTGCAAAAACAAATTAGTATGGGATTGTTGAGGCCTGGAAATTCGCAGGAAACAATAGTAATGGATTCTCCCCAGTCAACGTTCCCAACTAGCCCGTGATTGTTTGGTATATGGAATCTGTCTAGTTTGCGGTCCGGTTACTGTAGGTCAAGTAACAAAAAAAAAGGGTTTTACCGGTTGCGGCCTAGTCCACCGTGTATATTTTTGTATTTTTGACTTTAAGTGTTATATGCAAGTGCCTACCTAAGATGCAGATTGATGAAGAATGGGAGGAGTGGTCACAATGTGGTGCGTAGGTTCTTACCTCTCGTCTTAGACTCTCTCGCATATAAATCACACACAAATGAAAAAACAACACTGACTAAGTTGTCCCTAGGGAGCAAGATTATCAATTCATGAGTAACGTAATACCGTTCATATGTTAATATAAATCACAGATAGTTGTTCTTAGAATCAAAAAACATAAACAAGAATAAAGATATACACGACAAGATAGCTCGTCATCTGTTAAAACATTCATTACTCATAGTGGAAATTATCATAGAATGAACTAGAGAACATTCATATAAGAACATAGGTTCAGAAAGTTAGAATGATCTCACAGTTAATGAAACACACGCTGAAAACGAAATAGTTCCCCTTCAACATTGTTCATTTCATCACATTTGAACATTCCACACAACACTTTCTCCAACAAGCAAAATTGTAATTTATTATTGCGAAATGAAGTAGTTCCTCTTACAACAAGTAGTTCACAAGTCTCTCCAGGAAAAATCCCCTTCTCTTTCTCTCTTTTTCCATTTATACAAGAACCAGCCCAACCTTTCGTTTGCCTCACAAACGTTTCAATCTCCAGTCTTGTCGTTTTGTGAATGTTCATGATTCAATATTACGTTTCAAATAAAGATTTAAAAAAAATGGGCATATCTAGGTAACTGATGGAATGCCCAAGCCTGAGTCTTTTCTCTCTAATGATTATGCTCTACCATTCCTCGATCCCCTTTCAAACCCTTATAATTTTCTTCTTCGAGCAATGACTCTGCCACCTTATGATTTAACATGCTTTGTCCTCCAACTGCACCTTCTTCGCTGCAATAATATTCAAAGGGATCTAAGAAAAACTTCCATGTATGTCTGTGATCAAACAAGAATTCATCATTTAATCCATCTATCTTTAATAAACATAAACCATAATATTAATAAAATGAGTACTAAAGAAAAGAAAACTGGAGCTAGGTTCTTATGTGCAAATTTCAACCTAAACAAGGCACACAGGTCTCTTACGAAACAAAAATCATCTCATAACAATCGATGGGAACGATTAAGAAATGGGCATATGAAAACTCCCATCGGGGGATCGGAACACTTGACATCGGTTCAATAGCGGGATACGCAGCCACAACAACGAGTAACCTACAATCTAGGGTTTTCGGCACACAGACTAAAATTGGTGCGATAAAACGTCGGGGTCGGATCCTCTGCAGGCATCGGATAGCTAGTGAGCTACACAGCCGCAATGATGGAAGTTCAAAGGTCAAGAAAACTTGCAGACCAATCAACATCAGAGAAACAAAGAACAGGACATAGCCGAAAGGACAAAACTATCCGACGGGCAATTAGTCTATTCTGGGGCTGCAACGGCAGAACCCAATCAGCCTGTGGCCTCCGACCAAAGTCAGATTTTTCCGAAAAAATCAAAAAGCAAGGTCTATCTTCCAACAATACGATGTGGGATGACCTCCGAAAATGGAAAATGATAATCCCATTTTAAACCTCAACAAGAAACATCGTAAAACCTGCTAAACCTCTCAGTCCAAAGCATGCACAGACCCAAACGAAATCTCAAATAACAAGAAAACTTGGTGTCAAACAATCCGAACATGTGGCAGAGTGGAGCAACAAAATTAACAAGGAGGGTCCAAAATTTTTAGAAATTTGGGAAAAGTTGCGGCTACAACAATTGGCGGCTCACTGGTGAACCCAGATCTCTAAATAAACTCCTCCTTAAGCAACAGACTGTTTAACAGTGAAACCGACATGCTGAATTCTTCTAGATGTCTGGATTCCCATAATGTCACATATATGAACTTGTAATCATTAATGATAGTCCAATTTTTAGGGAATGGAAACCAAAATCTCAAGGTCAGGATAACTCTGTTGAGGCTAAAGTAGGTGGATTTCATTTTAACTTTGTCTTTGGGTAGCTTCCAGTGTAGACGCCACAGGATTGTAACACATGGTAAACAGAAATATTCATTTGTTCCCCATTCCCATGCCACTTGGCATTTTTTGTTTGTGGACTTTATGTCCTTTTGAGTCCTCCTGATGCCTTTTCTTTTGAATTTTATTCAGGCTCTTCTATCCATAGTGTCCTTTTGTGTGAGAGATGCAATTTAATTTTCAGCTCACAGATGGAGAAGAACTTTACGCAATCTGTACTCATATAATTCAGTACTTCGTTTTGATGAGTATTGATTTTAGGAGTTTTGACTCTTATTATCCTTTTCACTTTCAATTCCTCACATGGGATAATTTAGATATAACACACTATTTACCGTGCTCCCCTTTCCATGGGTCTTTTGCTGTCACCCCCTAGGACGTTTTTGATGTGAAATGGGTGGAGCCTCGCAATAGTATTCTAGACCTTTCGATTTTGAGTTATTTTAGGGATTACGCTGGACCTCAATGTGTTCATAGACACTTGGGAAAAATACTTACTAGAAGAAATTCCATCAAATTCAAACAATAAGACACAGCCCAATGCCCAAAGAATATCAGTTTATCAAGGGTTCTGATGTTCTCAATGCAACCAAAAGTTTGCTTCCTTTATTGGAATCAGAATAAAACTACACTAAATAAATAGGAAAGGAACAAATCAAAGTGGCAAAACAAGTCAATTATTTATGTACAAAATAGAACAAAATAAAACAAAATCAAGAAAAATAAGGTTTAAGAACTAAACCATTTACTGGTAAGTTCTCCTCCCATCCCTGTAAATCCTGCAACTTATAGGTTGAGGGGCCAAGTTTTGCCACAATCTGGAAAGGGCCTACCCATAACTATTGAAACTTCTTGTGTTTCCCCTTCTCATCATGAGGGTGATCCCACTTAAGAACCAAATCTCCTACTTCAAATTATTTTGTCCCAGCTTTGTGCTTATCAAACCACCTCTTCACTACCTCCTGTTGTTGTTTAAAACATTCTTTGGCCTTGGATCTAGATTCCTCTACCTTCAAAAGATTATGTATCCTCATCTGCAAGACTTCATTATCTAATCCTCTTGATTCTTGAGATATTATGGAAGAGGGTAGCATGATATTGGGGGGTAGAATGGCCTCTTTTCCATAAACAAGGGTATAAGGGGACACACCTAACGAATTCTTGGGGGTGACCCTATCAGCCCAAAGAGCATTTGGTAATGTTGAATGCCAACTTCTCTAGTTTTCTATCACATTCTTTTTCAAGATTCTAATCAGATTCTTGTTCGAAGATTCAGCCAAACCATTTCCTTGTGGATAATAATTTGCAGAGTAATGCAACTTAATTCCTTTTTCATGAGCAAATGCAATTAATCTAATAGAGGAAAAATAAGTAGCATTATCGAAAACTAGAGAAATTGGAACTCCAAACCTGGTCATAATATGATCTTGCAAGAAGTCCATGACCACATCTTCATTCACTTTACACAATGGAATGGATTCAACCCAACGAGTGAATTAATCAGTTGCCGTCAGAATATACTTGTGTTGCAAGGAAGAATTTGGCTTGATCTCTCCAATGATATCCATCCCCCACTACTCAAAAGGTTCTATTATCATTACAGGATTTAATGGTCCTGCTGCTTTCACTTGTCTTCCACAACACCTTTGACAGATGTCGCACTTTCTGACATGGGCATGTGCATATTTGAATAGTGTGGGCCAATAGTATCTATTGATCAGAATATTTCACCTCTTGCGGACAGCAAGGTGTTCTGCTGGTCCGAATGGTTCAGATCCAAAACAAATAGATCACAGAGGTTGATAACTCCCCCTAGACACTGTAGATATCTAGAATACAAGGCCTTGATAGTTCACCTGTGTACCTGCAAAAGAGTTCAACACAAAACAAATCAAAGCAACCAGATTATGATCTACTAATCTATGCTAGTGACTAAGGAATCTAGCAATATATATATGAAATCAAACATCAACAATATATATGGGACAGAAAATCAACTTGCATTATAAATATGAAGAAGTTTACAACCAAGCCTTAGTGTTGACATTCATCTCCATGAAACCGGCTCTTCATCCCCAAAAGCTCCGACTCTAGCTCTCTATGCTCTCTCCAAATGATCTTGGGCCAAGAATCAGTCCAACAGCATAACAATACCTTCAATGTTCCCCCTTCAACCATGGCTATGAGCTCATATATATAGGGCTTTAATGGATAGAGATGGTTGATAAATTATTGGGTGAGGTGGCCTCTAAGATCCTAGGATGAGGGATCTCGAGCTCAACCAACCCACAGTAGTAGGGATAAGAGATATCTCAAGTATTATCATCTAGAAGCATCGAGAAGCTTCTATTTTTACCCTTTTACCCAGGGTATTGTGCTTTTCCTTCTTTGACAGAGCGGTTCTGGTAATGACCTCCTATGGACCAAGGGTGACAGGCGGTGGCACCGCTTGTGGACAACCGATGAAAAGCGGTGCAGAAAGGGGTACTGCTCGTGGATAAGGGAGCATGAGTGGTGCTGGGAATTTGTATGATAGACTGATAAGAAACCATTTATTCTTCACTCTAGAAGCTGGTATTTCAGGGCAAGAAGGTATGTCAAAGGTCTTATCACATGATGGTGACAGGATTTTGGTATAACAGGATTCCCCCCAAAGCATGAGTCTTAGAGTGATATGATAAATGAGAGCTTTGAAAGCAAGTCATTTCCAAGAGATGAAAATGTTGGCTCGATCGAAGCATGCAGTCAAGTAGGCATCTATAGTACATCAGTATGTTGACTCATAGACACAAGTAACCAAACTCATAGCTACATACCAATACAAGGTAGATCCACGAGTGGAATAAACAAGCATGGCTACTAGAATACATCATAGATCCATGTGATAGAGGACTCAAACTTGGACATAGCTACCAGACATACAATGTAGATCTATGTCATACAGATGCAAATTTGAGCATAGCCATGACCATACAAATGTGGATCCATGATAGATATACAAAACTCCATCGCAACCTGGGGAAAAGCAATGAGCACTTTTAAACAGACACCCAGGGTCTTCGTCTTTTCTTCCACAAAGTACGATTCTATCCATGTGATTACAATGATCTGAAGTCAAACATGGTAGAAACCACTTGATTACCGACCAATTATGTGAACCATTAAGAAGTGCAAGGGAGATCACCATTAATGTCAATGATTCCCAAGGTACCCTAGTACAATCTACTGAGTGCGAATAGATGTCCTGACGTCGAACACCCAGTCGATTCTATCGATCAAAGGTCAATGATGTGAACCAATGTCAAGAGTGAGAGAATATATCATTAAGGCATACAGATATCAAGGTACTGAATATTGTTTCTAAGACTATTTCCTGGATGATGAGCTGATGTCGACGGGAATAGTCTCGTCGAAGGAGGGCCATGATGAGTCCCACATCGACAACATGAAACTCAGAACATAGTTTTGGAATGATGTGAACATAGTAACCATATGACTGACTCAAAGATACTGACACAAAGGCTGTGTATACTGCAGAGGTAAGACTTCTTCAGCTTCCCTTTCAACATCAGGCGGCATGACAAAATGACTTGGCAGCATGACTGGATAGGACAGACACACAATGCGACAGTGGACAATGCAGTCTTTTGAAAGAATCAAAGGATTGACATGAATCATGAAAGTGGATCGTCACGGAGATCAGCTTATTAGCCAATTGAATGACATGATTGTGCAGACAAGTGCCATGTTCAAAGGTAATGAAAAAAAACTACCATTATTTGCAAAATGATTCCCTTTCCCATTTCCCCCATCATGATCAATGAGTGCCTCTTTTCGGTTTTACAAGTTCAAAGAGGGTAACAAACACTCGATATGGCTTGTCAGAAGACAAGTCCAGTCTCATATGTTTTACGAACCTGAGAGAGGATGGGTTCGATCCCAAAATGGGTCTCTCAATGTTTAATTTTTAACGAGTCCACTGAAAGAAAACTCGGTATCGTTCATGTTTAGAGAGTCTAAAGGAATACAGAAGAATTCTCCATGGGGGTCCTTTTTCATATGATTTAGTCTCTAAGGCTTGAAAAAGTATAAAATCATACCTTAGAGAACTCTTCCAGTGATGGTTAGCTGGAGCGTTCCTTTCTCGTAAATAGTACTATCCAAACCGAGAAAGAGATAACCTACCGTCGGATAAACGACTCTTCAAATACTTTAATGAGCGTGAAGAAGACAAGATCGCTCGACGATCTTTTCATATTTAGGGAGTCTAAAAAGGGTTTAAAGAGAACTCCATGAAGTTTCTTTACACAATGTCACTTTTTACGAGCCTGGAAAGATTCGAAAATGGACTCGACTATCTTTTCATGTTTAAGGAGTCTGAAAGAAGATGTGAAAAGAAGACTCCATAACGTTTCTTTACACAATATTGTATTTTACGAGCCTGAAAAGATTCGAAAATGGACTCGGGACTTTGATACTAGATTTTAATGAGCATGACAAAGTGTCCTACTAACACTCAATGGCCTTTTCCATTTTTTGAAAGTATGAAAAAGCCATAAACAAAATTTCCAAAGCTTTTACTAAAGTCAACCTGCAGATGACTCATAAACAAGTGTTAAATGCATCCAAAATCAACATTACAGGATTACGATAAATAGGTTTTTACCAGAACATGATGTAATATCAAAACTATATTAAGTCGGACCCAAAAAATGTCTATATAAGGCAAGTAAATAGTAAAAAACCAAACATTTCACTATTTACCTCTTGGCAAAGAGCACTTGGATCATTTTTTATCCATATCTTCCACAACTGATATCGATAGTTTCCACCGTCTGTTTTCAGTTTCGTCAGTTCCAGGTAAGAGGTAAGACCTTCTTCTTTCATTTCAAAAATTTCATTTTGGGATTTGATGGGGTTTTAGGCCTATTTAAAAAGCCCTAAAATCCTATTTGTGGGCACCGTGGCTACCCCTTGTGGGATAGGTGGTACCTCCTGAGAACCGCGCCAAAGACAAGGTGAATAGGCGGTGCCACCACCTGTCTCCAACGGGGCACAGGCGGTGCTAGCCATGGAGAAATTTAACCAATGATATATACAAAACTAGCTCATTATTTTGATTTATAATGATTTAAGGATGATATTGATGTATACCATTGTTGATTTGGCAGGCCTAGGCTTCCAAAATATGGTGATATGGAAGGAAAGAACTCATGATGATCAGGATGCCGCTACTGAAAGGAATCTGGTGTGTATTGCAGCACTCCGAAACTGTGGAATTCTAAAGTTCTTCCAAACACCAAGCATGGTGTCCCATGAGAGACAACTGGAGCACATCCTGAGAATGTGGAATCCATAACAATAGTATTTTGAGGTGGGGGCACATGTACTTATATTGGAGGTAGACGACATCTACTTCCTAACTGGCTTATCGAGATGGGGTGCCCCTATCTCACTGACTGGTTCCCGTGGCGGGGACATTACCACCAGATAACTCATAGATCGACACTGTGTACCAGGTATAGGTACATCGGGGAAGAAAATCCCCATTAGGGCAGTGACAGACAGGGCTCTACGGATTGTTTTGTTCACCATGCAGAGGGTGGCAGGGAGCCAGGGTGTACATCAGGCTTCCAAGGCACATATGCTATATGCCCTAGAGGCAATGGCACCTACGGTGTTCAACTAGGCGGAAGCATTGCTTCCAATCTTCAAGGATCAGCTGACTAAATGTTGGCAGGGAGAACTGAAACAATTCATCTTTGGTTCCATCTTAGCTTGTTTCTTCTTTGAGCGGGTCCCCCAGATGAGGCCCCAAGTGACTTTTCGAAGTCTGAGAGCACAGGACCCCCGCATGCTGAGGTGGGTCCAAGTCATGGCTCGCACGGGAGCGGGTAAGGGCAGAGTGAAGTTCGGTGATGTATTCTTTAGATGGCTGCGGGATCAGAAGCTCATGGTCGAGGACTATGCCTATGCAGGCACAGATTTTACAGGTGATCCTAACCTACCACTCCTACCTAGAGGGAAGTGGGGAGACATTGGTAAGAAATAAGAAACCCTAAAGATGAAAAATGTTTTTATGTTTTTTATGTTTTATTATTTTTTTGATAAGTGAGGAGACCTGTTTGTCTTCATGTATATGTTGGAGTAGTGAGGCCTGGAGGAGCATCTCCATTAGACAGGCGAGCCGGAGCTCACTTCGTGCCACAAGATGATGGTATCACCGAGGATCTAGAGGAGAACCTTGAGAGGTTGACTCTGGACATCCCAGATCCTGACATAGATGATCTCCCGACTAGATATCAAAGATCTACAGTGGGAGTACCAGGTCGATTCAGCAGACTAATCCACAGGGTGGCTCAAGCAGTGATGTGCTATCATGAGCACCACTAGTAGATGAGACATGTATGCTGAAAGATGATAGCTTCAGGATTTTTGTATGATGATTTTGCTTGAAAGCCTACGTGCTTCAGAAGAGGTCTCTAGACCTATTTGTTGTAACATTTTTCATATATATATATACAGACTAGTACATGATGTTTATACGTTTCAAATGGATGAATGCATTTTCTATGAGTTCTATGTGTCTTTAAATGTTTATTTACAATGTACCATGTTTGATTAACATCATGAATGGGAAATATACCAATCTAGGATGTAATTAGCCAATGAATCAGCAACTACATTATGTTCCCTAGGGATATTCCTATATGTAATGGTTCCAAATGATCTTTCTAACAAACATATCCTCCAGAAGAGGCAGAGGAGCACTGGGTTCCTAATGGCGTAGATATGGTTTAAATGACAAACCACGAACTGAGAGTCCATCAAAACTACTAGATCACGGACATCCTGGGAGGCAGCTTCAGTCAGAAGACCGATGATTTCTTCATACTCAGCGATGTTATTAGTAGCGGGACCTAAGAAAACCGCTCCTAAATTGACCAAATATTCAGCTGGGGAATAGAAAACCCAAGCAGCCGAGGCTAGATTCAGGGTGTGGTGGCAAGCACCATCAACGAAGCTGTAGAAAGCCATCTACATGACCAAAACATGGTATAAATAGATGCGGGCACCAAAACTCAAAACCATCTTGAGAATACTGAAATTCAATCAATATACATATATACAAGATACCATCTAAGAAGACCTAGGCATAGTACCTTTTCATGTACAACCCATTGCGAGGTTTCCCTAAAGGGATTCCATCATAATCTACCAACTCATAGGCTCCTTTCTCTAACACCTTGGAAATAACAAAAGGTCCATACCACATAGACTCGAACTTACCCGTTCCTAGCTTTTCATATCTCTGGTCATAAGTCAAAACTAGGTAACCCTCGTTGAAAACACGAGGCTGGATGGATTTATCGTACTACGCCTTGATGCATTTCTTATGTGCCTCATTAGCCAAGGCAACATCTCTACGAGTCTCATCAAGGTTATTCAAGAACAAAAATCTCACTTCCTTTGCGGAAGTGTCTGGGAGAATTTCGACGGCGAGTTGGAAAGAAGGAATCTGACATTGAATAGGCAAGACAACTTCAATTCCATAGACAAGATGAAATGGTGTGAAACCAGTGGTTGTTTTCACAGAAGTCTGATAATCCCAAAGAGAAAAAAAAGAATGAGATGCCAATTGGATTTATGATCTCCAACCATCCGACGAAGCATAGTTTTCAAAACCTTGTTAATGGCCTCTACTTGACCATTAGCTTGCGGATAATACGGCATAGAGTTTTCATGGAGAAAACCTAGCTTGGCACTCAATTCCTCCATCATTTGATTATGGAAATGGGATCCGTGATCAGTGATGATGGACTGCAGAACTCCAAATATAGCTATGATATGATTGAACAAGAAGAGAGTAGCAGTCTTACCATCTTCTACATATGTAGGCATGACCTCAGCCCATTTTGTAAAATAATCCACGGCTACGATGATGTAACCATGCCCCCAGCCGAGGTAGGTTTACAATGCATGAAGTCGATCCCCCGTTTGGAAAAAGGTCCAACGGCAATGACAGGGTGAAGCGGAGAAGGATGGGTGCACTTTTTAAGATAAAAATGTTGGCATGGTGGGCATTTCTTAATAGCCTCATGACAGTCTTTGAATACAGAAGGAAAAAAATAGCTAGCGCAAACAATTTTTTGGGCTATAGCCATCCCAGATAAATGACCGCCACAGGATCCAGAGTGGCAATCATTTAACACGTGTTCAGCCTCCTCATGAGTGAGGCATCGCCAGAGAATGGAATCAATCCCACATCTATACAAGGTATCATGCAAGATGAGGTAGTATTTTGTGTGGTGACAAATGCAGCGACGATCATCGTGAGATAGATGCAATTGAAAATGCTGGGTCTGGAGATAAATCAACAAATATCTATACCAAGGATCAGTAGTGCTAATTAGGAATGGGAATTCATCTGGAAATGAATCGCTGGGCTCAGATTCCATGGTAGCACAGGGAAGGTGACATATAATCTCGGAAAAAACCAAGGATTTCTTTGATGTAGCCTTGGCAAACTCAAGATTGAACTCCTGAAGGATGACGATCCAACGGGAGTACTTGCCCCCGAGTACCTGACGAGCCAGATTGTAGTACATCGGGTTCTGGTCTACCAATACGATGGTAGTGCAAAGAAGAATGTAGTGACAAAATTTTTGCACAACAATGACTGTGGCCAAAGCTAGATTCTCCACATGTGAATAACGGGTTTCAGAATCAATGAGATTCTTACTGGCGTAATAAATCACATGCTCCTGACCATGGAGATTGTCCTGGACTAAAACCATCGTGATGGTAATAACGGAGGAAGCAATATACAAGAGAAAACATTTTGAATAGTCTAGGGGTGTATCACAGGTGAATGAGTCAGAGCATGCTTAATACTATCATAGGCATGTTGGGCCTGGTCATCCTAGAAGAATGGAGTGTTCTTCTTGAGGAGACGCATATAATCGTGCATTTTCTCAGCGAAATTGCACACGAAATGGCGGAGAAAGTTTTCCCTCCCTTGCAAACTTTGGAGTTCAAGGATGGTGGTTGGGGTTGGTAGATTAGTGATGGCGGCAATATTCAAAGGATTGATCCGAATTCCATCTTTGGATACCACAAAGCCAAGCAGACGTCCCGTCTCAATGCAAAAAACATATTTATGCAGATTGAGCCGTATATTATAATGATGACATCTCAGGAATATATCTCGAAGATGACCAGGGTGGTCCTCCTGTTGCTATGAATGAGCAGGGAGGTCGTCAAGGTACGGTTCAACAATATTTTTAATTTCATGAAACGCATAGGACATCGCAGGATGGAACATGGCGCCAACATTTTTCAAGCTGAAAGGTAACTTCTTATACACAAAGGTTCCCCATGGGAAAATGAATGCCATCTTATGCTGATCGGCGGGCAATATCTCAATATGATTGTAGCCAGAGAAGCCATCCATGAATGAAAAGATGACACTTCCAGCATAGTTGTCGATAATATGATCGATGTGCAGGGTAGAAAAGTTGTCTTTGGGACAAGCTTTATTTAAATCCCTAAAGTCGATACTGACTCTAATGGTGCTCTTCTTTTTATTGATAGGGACAACTTTCGATACCCATTCCATCAAAGGTACAGGATAAATAAAACCAGCTTTTAGAAGTTTCTCAACCTCAGCTTTAATAGTTGTGGCCTTCATAGGATGGACTTTCCTAAGTTTCTACCTAACAGGTTTAGCCATGGGATAATTTTTAATCTCATGGACCACAATGGAAGGGTCAATCCCCATCATCTCTTCATAGGAACAGGCAAAAATATCACAAAATTCCTTAAAAGGTGCCTTATATGCTTTAGATTCATCTGTGGAGCAGTTCTTCCCAACATGAACATGCTCAATAACATCAGGCTTGGCTGATATGTCAATTGGGTTCGTTTGAGTAATATTGCAAAGGTTTCCTTTAGAATCTGTATCTTACAACAATATAGGAATTTGTGGAACGTTGACAATATCAGTAGGAAACAAGGATGCAAAATCATAACTGCCTGAACTGGTATTGGGGAGGAGCATGGGTCTATGATGGTGATCCTCCCAAATGGGCTCACCCGTGTTCATGATCTCTATAATGGACTCATCGAAAGGAAAAGTTGTAGAGAGATATTATAGAACTAGAAGAGAAGGTGCTAACCAATACGGTAAATGGTAAGGATCCGAAGCCACTAAATGAATGTCATTAGTGTGATCATCGGAACAAGTTCGAATGGTGTCATACATAGCTTCGTGTAGGCTCAACAAGGGGGACTCAACAATATTTGTGCCTTGGGGCTCAATATCAAATGAAGCGATCATATGTACTGTCGCGATATCCGTGCTAGGAGGAATGAATGGAAAAATACCCATAAGGGATGAATCCTTCAGCATACCTACCCCAATCGACTGGTAAGGAGGAGGGGACTGACCTAACATGGGGATTTTATTAGTCGTAGAGGTAGTAACATTTGGTGTACAGAAATCAAGCTGGTCAATAGTAAAAATTCTCCCGAGATGCGGGAATTGGACCGTTCGAAATACTATTGAAGCAACAGAATTCATGGGATAGAACCAATTCCTTCCTAAAAGGAGGTTATAATATAAAGGGACATCTACCACTTCTACTTGGATGGAAATGTTTTTTCCCCCCAGCTTGACCGCAAGGGCTGATATGAGGCCATGGGGTTGGAATCCTCTTCCATCAAAGGCTTTAAGGGTCGTAGGTGATGTAAAAATCTCAGGAGAGCCAAGAGCTTTCTAATAAGTCAAAGATAACACCGAGTTCGAAGCTCCTTCATTTAGCACCATTCGAAAGACTTTATTTCCCACTACTTTCGTAATGATCTGGAAAGTAATTTTATGCGTTAATATAGGTTTATAGTTCTCAACATTGAAGTGAATCAAGTTCATGTTATTCAGGTCTACAGCTCTAATGCAGCCAACAAGTTCTTGTGCTGTGTAGGGAAAATTTGGAGTACTTCTAGGGTAGACATCGCACAAGGTGCCTGAGCGAGATCTTCAACCACATTATAGAATTGAGTAGCTCGGGCATTGGGATTAAAGACAGCCTTCCAAAGAGTACTCTTTGGTGGGTGCAAAATCATGTCGAGGGTAGGCTTCTCGATAGATAAGGGAATAGTAGATGAGGATTGTGGAGAGCTAGTGGAGGGAGCTTTCCCTGAAGAAGATTGGTCTTCTTGCTTTTCTATGGATTTATCATAATTTTGGCTTCAAGTTTACAGATGGATGGTATCTGAGGACATCATACAAATTTCCTCTATTGAACTAGAGTTACCCTGGTTCGACATGTGGTCTACTAGATGCTATTGAGAGGGGAAAGGATCTGTAAGTACTGCAGGTGCAGGGTTAGACTTCAAAAACTGGGAGATTTCGTCCTGACGGGGACACTCCTTAGAGAAGTGGTCACCACCACATAACAAACAAGGGTATTTAGCCTTCCTTTTCCCTGTGTTGTTGTCATTATGGGTTGATTGAGGGGTCTCCTGCTGGTTTCCAGGTTTTTTATTTTGATTTTTACCTTTCTTTTTATTACCCGAGTTTTGAGTACTTTGAATAGAACTGACCTCGGTGCAAACCTTGGGAGTCGAAGGAGTAGCGGGTTGGGTTTGCTTGGCAGGTTTTGCTGCGGATGGGGACTGGATTGAACCAACAATCTCGTCAATAGGTACTTCTGCTGATAGCTTGACAGGGTCAGTGCTGGGGTGAGGAGCTTGAGGAATCAGGTCATAAAGGGTCCCAGACTGGGAATAGACCAAGTCTAGGTACTAAGCCCGACTAATAGCTTGCTCTTCGGTAACGGCACCACCCATAGCCACATCTCAAGCAATAGGGGACAACAAGGACTTAGTGAACCAATCAGCTAAGAACTGATCTGGAATAGGGGCCTTAATAAGCCTTCTCTGCCTTCTCCACTCATGAATATGATCAGAAATGTGGGTGGAGGTGTTCTATCATAGAGAAGTTAAAAGATCAGTGCCCATTTCATAATGAATAGGGAGCTAAAAGTGCGTAACAAATACGGTTGCCAACGAGCCAAAATCCACAAACGAGTGTTGTGGGAGTTCAATATACCACTTCGCAGCCGTACCAGTCAAAGTTCACTAAAAGAGTCGTAACTGTATGGAATCATCCATGAGGGAGTTCGAGGAACACCACAAATGAAAATTCATGACATGGTTCCACGGATCTTCACCCTGCTTCCCATCGAATTTTAGAATGTCCGATGGTAACTTTACCGAAATGGGAGGCCATGAGGGATTATGCCGAATGGGATCATTAATCAACTTGGACAAATCAGGTAAGTCCAAATTTGCAAGGAAAGGTAACTGTCTATTAGGCTGCACATATTGGTAATATTGATATTGCATGAAATTACTAGTAGGGTCATAGGTTGATTGAAAAACAGGTTGGTGTGAGGAAGAACTACCGGGAAATCCACCCATGGGGGATTGATTTCTGGAATTAGGACCACCAGGGCCTCCGGGAGGAGGACCGCCAGAGCCATCAGGACCACCAGGACCACCGGGACCACCAATACCACCATGACCACTAGACCCTTCAGAACCTCCAGGAGGTAGGAAGCCTCTGAAGCCACCGAAATCGATAGGTGGAGGGCCACTAGACCCTCTAGAGCCATAAGGAAGAAATCCACCACGTCCCCCAGGACCACTAGGACCACCAGGACCAAGAGGAGGACCGTCAGGCCCTCCAATACCATTAGGTCCCCCAGGGGGAGGACCTCCATAAGGTGGTCCTCCCGCACCTCACGTAGTATGTATGGGTATCCCTCCCATGGATGGCATGTAATACCAGTTGGGTTTCCCCCATGGAATAAAAGTGTTGCTAGGGAATGGAATTCCAGTAGGATTAGATGGATGATTACCTACAAGTATTTGATAACCATAACCACTAGAAGACTGAATGGCCATAGGTTGTGCCTCCTCCAAGGGCTTACCTGAACTGGATGGGGGATTTACCACATTGGTGTGGGTGGGAGGGACAAAAACTATAGATGTTTCTATGTTAGAGGTCTGCTCTTGACTAGGTACAACTCCGGGATCAGATAATGTAGGTTGTGTCGGGGGTTTCCCTCTGGCATTCAAAGGTATTGAAGACACAAGAATTGAAGGTTGGGCCCCAGATGCAAAAGATCTGGGTGGATTTGGATCAGACATAACGTAAGAGGTGAGAGGGGTGGAAATTTGACCTAGGATGTGGGTTGTTAATGGACGATCTATAATCGGTTCAATGGGTCTCATAGAATCAGCTAGTGAATGATATCCCATGGGAAGGAATGTGAAACGGACTGGTGAATAGCCTAGTATGTTGTCAATCTGCTTTTCTACCTCCTATGCATGGAGGATAGCAGCACAGTATTTCCTACATTCTTCTTCACTTTCAAGAGAGCTTACACAGGTGCCAAATGAGGCAATGGCCTGTCCGATAGGTGTCTCCCAAAAAGGAGCATTAGGGCCAAAATCTGGATGGGTATCATCAACATGATCTTCCGCGGGAGGATGGAGCGATGAATCCTCACGGGAAGGCTATTGGACCAAGGGAGGTGAGTGTGAAGAATATGGTACTCCACTTTCTGCCACCACATGATCTCCCACTTGGGAGGTGGTAGCAGCTCCTCGGTCGATAGCTTCCATTGGATTTCGTCCTGAAACAGAAGTGAAATCGAGTGGCAAGCCCTGTACTCTCCTGGACTGTCTTAACTCAGCCAGCATGTATAGTTCCTATCTAACCTAGGGTTTGAAAATCTAGAAAAAACACACCAATAGACTTCCCTACTCAAACTATAGGTCAAAACAAGCATACTTAAAATGACAGGAGGAGTTCAAAAGTCAGGTCCCTCACTAGGATTGTCAAGCCAGTGTTACTCGTGATATACCTCTAGGTTACGTGCGTAGTAATCTCCCTGAATGCTATTTTTGGTGTATGGCTCCGAACAATATGGCCAAAGGGATTTGCTCAGATATATAAGGTACCCTAGTGGGGTCTCTCGATATACTAAAGGTACGTGGGAGCTCGAATCGGTAGTAGTGATGTCTAATGCATAACCATACACAAGGGGCCTTCCGATATACAATCGAGTACGTGAAGTACCTTTCTATATACCTCAAGGGTACGTGAAAAGCCATTCGATATAGCGACAGTACATGGAAGAACCAAGTGAGTCCCGGAATGTAATGCTGACAAATAACGGCAGCTCCTACGTTTTACGACGCCCGAACATGTCTCTAACCTATCACTCAAGTTACTACATAAATTTTAACCTACAACTACCGTTGATTTTAACTTGTATGGTTAGGTGAATGCATGATGTTCTGGTAGAAAATTAAAACCTTGCAGTATGCTTGTGCAAATATTCACTTTACTGTTCAATATGCCTACATACGGGAGGGAAGAGAGTGTTTTTTCTTTTCGTTTCAAGACCAAAAATCATACCAATCAATAGTCATCAACATCAAATCAAAGACAAGCAAATACTTCTACAAACCAAAATCTTCTTTTTGAAAGTAAATGGGAAGGGTGAGAATCTCTTTTCCTAAAAGAACAACACCAAGCACACCTATATGCCAATGCACTCTAACTTTTCAAATTTCTTAAAAACATAAGCAAATCTAACTTGAAACTACCATTTTTTTTATATTGATCAAGATAGTCCTATATGCATGAGAGACGAAAGATCATAAAGGTCCTGAAAGCTTATGAATCCAATCAGAAAACCCAAATCCAATGCTCAAATATGATGTCCTAATCTCAAGCAAAACTTTTCTTTTTTGAAGGGAAGAAAAAGAAGTTTACTATGCAAGCAAGAAATGAAGTCTAGAATCTAATCTAATGTTCTTCTTTTAGTACATGCAACGAAAAGAGAATTCAATGAGCACCCTAACTTTCAGAGAACAAGAAATCCTTCTTTAAACACAACCAACAAGCAAGAAGCGGATGAACAATCCAAAAGACTAAACAAATTTTGAAATTCCACTCAAAGTCAATCTTAAACCATCAAAGCGGCAAGCCACACACATCAGATTGAATAACACAAGCCTGATAACAGAACTGAAAGCAATCAAAATTCCAAATCTTTACAAAGAAAAATGAGGAAAAAAGGGGTTTTGGACTAATGCCTACATGGTACCGTGCTTTGTAGGTGTTTTAAGAGCATTTCCAAAGCATCACCACTCTTTTCTAACCGGATATAGGCGGTGGCACCACTGAATGTCCACTGTGTTCAGGTGGTGGCACCACTCCTCTCACAAAGCATTCCCGTGGTTCCCTGTAGATGGCCAAAACAACAAGAGAACAATGGATTAGATAAAAAATAGGGCAGATCAAGATGGATACTGTCGAATTGAATATGGTAACAGAGCATAAAAAACTGAAATAACACAGATCTGAACAGATCCAGGAATTTCAAACTCGAATAATACAAATCAGAAAGTAGATCTAACTGTAAAGAGTTGAAGAAAATGGAGCCTGGATTCGGATAAGAGTTGTAGATTGAGGACTATCAGAACAACTGAATACAACTATTCTCCAGTGGAGTCGTCGGATTTGTTGATCAGAATATTTCACCTCCTGTAGACAGCAAGGTGTTATGTTGGTCTGAATGGTTCATATCCAGAACAAATAGATCACAGAGGTTGATAACTCCCCCTAGACGCCATAGATATATGGAATACAAGGCCTTGATAGTTCACTTGTGTACCTACAAAAGAGTTCAACACGAAACATATCAAAGCAACCAGAATATGATCTACTAATCTATGCTAGTGACTAAAGAATCTAGTAATATATATCTGAAATCAAACATCAACAATATATATGGGACAGAAAATCAACTTGCATTAGAAATATGAAGAAGTTTACAACCAAGCCTTAGTGTTGACATACATCTTCATGAAACCAGCTCTTCATCCCCAAAAGCTCCGACTCTAGCTCTATATGCTCTCTCCAAATGATCTTGGGCCAAGAATTAATCCAACAGCATAACAATACCTTCAATGTTCCCCCTTCAACCATGGCTATGAGCTCATATATATAGGGCTTTAATGGATAGAGATGGTTGAGAAATTAGTGGGTGAGGTGGCCTCTAAGATCCTAGGATGAGGGATCTTGAGCTCAACCAACCCACAGTAGTAGGGATAAGAGATATCTCAAGGCTTATCATCTAGAAGCCTCGAGAAGCTTCTCTTTTTACCCTTTTACCCAGGGTACCACACTTTTCCTTCTTTCACAGAGCGGTTCTGGTAATAACCGCCTATGGACCAAGGGTGACAGGCGGTGGCACCGCTTGTGGACAACCGATGAAAAGCAGTGTGAACAGGGGTACCTCTCCTGAATAAGGGAGCATGAGCGGTGCTGGGAATTTGTATGATATACTGATAAGAAACCATTTGGTCTTCACTCCAGAAGCTGGGATTTCAGGGCAAGAAGGTATGTCAAAGGTCTTATCACATGATGGTGACAGGATTTTGGTATAACAGTATCTGACTCTGAGAATTTTATGGGCTGTTGTATCTCTGGAGAAATGTCCTCCAGCAGACCCATCATGTAAGTCTATCATGACCTTATTCACATCTTCTTTCTCTAAGCATATAAGAAGAACTCCATCATAATTCCTTCTGAATAATATTCCTTCAATAATCTGATATGAGGCTGATTTAAGACATAGTTCTCTTCTTTGCTTAGAATTCCAATGTCTTGGTAACAATCCCTCTTGAAGGTAATGCACAAGGTCTCGATACCAGGAGTCCAAATTTGTGAAAAGAGGACATACATCCATCAAATGTAACTCAACTTCATTTTCCCAGTTATTTTCTTCATTGTCTTTACTTTCAGTCATTAGTTTGCACAATCCCTGCCCTTTAACTATGGAGGCTGGCTTGAATTCAAGGTCATACTCCTGTAGAGTTGTTACCCAGTTGCCTCTTATTTCTCCTAACTCCTTTTGTATGAAAAGAGACCTCAAAGCTGGGTGTGGAACTATTACCTTTGTCTGGTTCTTAAGTATATATGGCTTGAATTTTTTTACCACTTTGAACACTGTGTAAGCTTGTTTATCCATAGCTGGGTAATTCAATTCAGCCCCTTGAAAACCAATGCTCATAAATGATATGGGGAAATCATCTCCCCCATCTTCCTTCTGGGTAAGCACCACTGCTAGTGAATCGTCAAATGCGAAAGTGTTCAAAATAAAATCTTTCTCAAAATCCATACTTTTGAGGGAAGGTGTGTGCGCAACAACTGTCTTTATTTTACTAAATTCATTATTCTCTACATTAGTCCACTTGAATTGTACACTTTGCTTTACCGTTTGCTGCAAAGGTTTAACAATTTGAGTGAAATTTGGCACAAACCTTCGTACAAAATTTATTGTCCCCATAAATGATTGCATGCCCTTTTTATTATGGGGCAAGGGAATCTATTCGATAGCTTTGATCCTCTCTAGGTCTATCGATATCCCCTTCTTAGAAACCACATGACCCAGTAGCTTACCCTCGGTAACGACAAACACGCACTTCTTGGGGTTTAATGAGATACCATATTTTCGGTAGCGTTCAAAAACCTGTTGTAGATGGAATGCATGTTCCTCCCTTTTCTTTGAGAATATTGTGATGTCATCAAGGTATACTACAACACTGCATCCAATCAGATCGTAGAAAGCTATGTCCATAGCCCTCTGGAAAGTAGCTCCAATGTTTATGAGTCCAAAGGGCATCCTTCTGTAAGCAAAAGTCCCCCATATGGTTCTGAATGTAGTTTTTACTCTATCTTCTTCAACGAATACCACTTGATTGTAGCCTGAGAATCCATCTAATAAATAAAATAATTCAGAACCCAAAACCATTTGCAATATCTTCTCCATGGGTGGGATAGGATAATTTTCTTTATTTGAAGCGCGATTTAAGTTTCTGAAATCCACACATAGTCTAATTTCTTCGGATTTCTTCCTTACTGGTACCAAATTTGAAACCCATTCTGAGTGTCTAACTTTGAAGATAATTCTAGCATCCAACAACTTCTTTACTTCATTCTAAATTAGAGGCTCCAGTTTTGGATGCATTTTCCTTAAAGGTTGTTGATAGGGCTTGACCCCAGATCTGATGGGAATAACATGCTGAATAATATTGGTGTCATATGTCTTCAGATCTTCGTACGTCCAGGAGAAAACATATTTATATTGTTTGAACAGACTGATGAACTTATTTCTTTCACCTGGAGAGAACATTTTCCCAAATTCACATATTTAGGCTCAATTTTAGTCCCTAAATTAATTATCTCAAACTGTAGAGACGAGCTATGAGTCTTCACATTCACTGGCCTTCTGAATTTCTTGTTTAGATCAAACATTCGCTCTAAAGTCTTGACTCCTTTAGGAATAAAATTATCAAATTTTAGCTCGGCTTGATGTTCTTCATCATCAATAATCGCCCCTTTCAAGGTCTCGTCATTTGTCAGGCATTCTAGAATCTATTGATCATCATAAAAAACTTGTAGATTGGTAATCATATCTGGAACCGAAGGCCTGAAAAGCAATTCAATAGAACACCGGTTATTAGAGGGCACAAGCCTAGCAGGTGAGCTGGCCAACAAGTCAGCCACCACATTCTTAAGTCTAGGAATCGATACAATGTTAAATGCATGAAAATATTTAAGGAGATCCCATACTTCATTTTGATAATCTTTTAAATGAGGAGAAATGCAATGTATTTGATTTCGAATTTGTTTTACAATTATTTCAGAGTCTCCATACACTTTCAGATTTTCTACCTTTAATTCAATTGATTTTCTTAGTCCCTAAACTAGTGCTTCATATTCGGCTGTGTTATTGGTGCATTCAAACTCTAACCTACATGAAAGAAAATTTTTATTTTTCTTAGGATCAATCAAGACACAACTGGCTCCTGATCCCTCCAAAGTTTTAGACCCATCAAAGAAAAGCGTCCAAAAATCACCTATCACTACTGTGCGTGAATCAACATATACATCTACAGCTAAGTCTACTATTTTATAGTCAATTTCATCAGCCTGTGAAAACTGAAGGAGATCAGGCTAAGAATCTGAGGTATTTCTGGCTTCTTCTGCTTGATAGTTTCTCGATTCTAGCTCAATAAAGTAATTTCCCAAAACAGAATTCACTAGTTCATTTTTACCTTCGAACTGAGTAACATTGTGTTTCATGTGGGGATTTCTTAAAACTTTAATTTGATTGGGGCTTCCTTTATAAGGCAGCCACAGATGTGACCAGTTCGAGGCAAAATATCCACTCAGCTTTGTCAACCAATCTCTGCTCAAAACAAGTCCATAAGCTTCAGGTATGTTAGCTACCACAATATCAATGAATTGACATACCTTATCATTTGAAGATAAGCGAATGAGAACATCCTCCATTTCCCCAACTATCTTCACATTCGTTCTATCCAACTGAATAACCCTCCAGGTAGATGGTTTAGGCTATCCATTTATCCTTTTGTAGACCGACAGCGGCATAACGTTGACTGATGCCCCCGAGTCTACTAGATAGTTGTGCACGTTGTGGTTGAAAATTTCAAAAGTATGGAGAAAAGGTGGAGTCTTGCATTTAGGCTTACCTCCCACACTTGCTTCACCAATTTCTTCTTCTTGGGGCTGATTGTCAGTGGGAAGCTTCTCTTCTGATATTTCAAGCGCTTTCAATAGCTTTTCTTTCTGCTGCGGCACATTGCACATCTCAAATAATGAGATGTTTGCCCTTACCCTTTTGATATCCTCCACAATGTCATAATCCATCTTATGTTCTGTGAGATTCGGTTTAACATTATTTATCTTTTCTTCATTGGGATTAGTAGGCATGTTGATATGTCTAGGATTTTGATTGGTGATGGTAAATTCCGGAATTTTATTAGCTACGGTGTTTTTTTGAAATTTCTTAACATTATTTTGAAGTTTCTTAATCTTTGGGAGCATAGGCCTTTTTCCTTAATCAACCCCTGGATTCTCGTTGTTACATTTGTTTCCAAGATATCTTCATATCTCAGATCCTTTTCTTCCTCGGCATCAAACAACGATACACAGTCCCATAAAACCATGGCCTCATCCTCTTGTTTTTATGTTGATTTATTGTTGTCTTTCCCTTCTTCATCATTATCCTCGGTTAATTTGGAATCCAACAGCTGATTCATAACCAATGTCATTGAATTTATCCATTGAGGACAATTCTTTTCAGAATGGGGTTGTTGGTGAAAAGTGCAAAAGTTATCCATCCCCACCTCCGTTATGTTCATAGATGCAAGGCCATGCGGAGGGGGTTGGGATTGATTGTTATCTTCCCTTCTCTTGTAATAAGGCTTATAAAACTTTTGGGATTCCTTTTCCTTTTCCAAGTCTATTATTCTGTTAGAGAGCTTTTGCATCATCTTTTCCATTCCCTTGAAGTCTGGTGATTGCTCTTCTTTAGGCTTAGTAAATAACAAAGCTTTCCTCCCAACAATTTTTTCTCCTGGCTGCTCAGGATAGTATTTGATGCTTTCTTTGTCATCCTCCATTATTTCGGCTTCTTCATAAGTCTCTACTACCGTAGGTTTGTCTTTCATTTTGGAAAACATGGCCAACTCGGGTCCTAGAGCTGAAGTATAATACTCAATCAGAACTTTATCCGAGGGTTTTTCAGCTTCAGAAAAATTCTTAAGATAAGCTGCAAATCTTTGGGTAAAACTATGCACCTTCTCTTTTCTTTTTTTCTTTAAGGTGCACAGCCCTTTCATGAGAGCCACATGATTTTTTTGGGTTACATATTTACTTCTGAAAATCCTTTCAAAGGTATCCCAGTCTAGGATAGAGTTTGTAGGCAAACCAAAATACCATGATGCTGCTGCTCCTTTAAGGGTGTGCGAAAAAAGTCTACAAACGACATCCTCATGTTCCCGAGCCCTCAATCCTTCTATTTCCAAATAGAAACTTTGTAAATGGTTATCTACTAACATCTTCTCATTTGGATCAAAATTGGGCAACATCTTCTCAAAATCTTGAGGTAAGTCATGTAACGAAGGTGTTAAGTTCTGGGGTGATCTGGCTTTCCAAGCCGGTGATGGACTTGGTGGGTTAAGTGGCTGACTCGCATTTACACCTGCCATGAGTCTGGGTGGAGAGTAAGGAGGTGAGGGAACAAGAGTACGCACAGGAGAACAGTAAGGTGTGTTTGGGCCTACTTGATTCAAAGGTTGAACAACTTCTTGTAACGCTACTTCTACTAACTCTTCCAAATCTCCAACCAACACTGAATCTTCCAAGATGGGACAATCTTTCTTCTCATATTCTCTTCGGGGTAAATCAGGGATAATGGGTAATTCTCCAATCCTCTTTACATAGGCCCATGTGTGTCTTCTCAAATCATTAACTACTTGGTTGTCTACAGAAAACAAATGTTCTCTATTTTCTTCAGTATTTGGATCAGGAAATAAATTGCTTTCAAAACTATCACTGGTGGAGTAATTTCGAGGAAATGGATTTCCCCGGCCAGCCATGCATTGGTGGACCTCCTTCTAGCACCAAAAATTATTGGGGCCTAGAAATTCACAGGCAACAACAGCAAGGGATTCTCCCCAATCAACGTTCCCAACTAGCACATGATTGTTTGGTATAGGGAATCCATCTGGTTTGCAGTCCAGCTACCATAGGTCAAGTAACAAAAACAAAGGGTTTTATTGGTTGCGGCACGGTCCACCGTGTATATTTTTGTATTTTTTACTTTAAGTATGATATGAAAGTGTCTACCTAAGATGCAGATTGATGAAGAATGCGAGGAGTGGTCACAATGTGGTGTGCAGGTTCTTACCTCTCATCTTAGACTTTCTCGCATCTAAATCACACACAACTGAAAAAACAACACTGACTAAGTTGTCCCTAGGGAGCAAGATTATCAATTCATGAGTAACGTAATACCGTTCATATGTTAAGATAAATCACAGATAGTTGTTCTTAGAATCAAAACACATAAACATGAATAAAGATATACACGACAAGATAGCTCGTCATCTGTTAAAACATTCATTACTCATAGTGGAAATTATCACAGAATGATCTAGACAACATTCATATAAGAACATAGGTTCATAAATTTAGAACGATCTCATATTTAATGAAACACATGCAGAAAATGAAATAGTTCCCCTTCAACATTGATCATTTCATCACATTTGAACATTCTACCCAACACTTTCTCCAACAGGAAAAATTGTAATTTATTATTCCAAAACAAAGTAGTTCCTCTTATAACAAGTAGTTCACAAGTCTCTCCGGGAAAAGCCTCTTATCTTTCTCTCTTTTTCCATTTATACAAGAACTAGCCCAACCTTTCGATTTCCTCACAAACGTTTCAATCTCCAGTCTTGTCATTTTCTGAATGCTCATGATTCAATATTATGTTTCAAATAAAGATTTTAAAAAAAAAACGAGCATAGCTAGGTAACTAATGGAATTCCCAAGCCTGAGCCTTTGCTCTCTAATGATTACGATCTACCATTCCTCGGTCCCCTTTTAGACCCTAATAATTTTCTTCTTCAAGCAACGAATCTGCCGCCTTATGCTTTAACATGCTTTGTCCTCCAGCTGCACCTTCTTTGCTGCAATAATCTTCAAAGGGATCTGAGAAAAACTGCCATGTGTGTCTGTGATCAAATGAGAATTCATCATTTAATCCGTCTATATTTAATAAACATAAACCATAATATTAATAAAATGATTACTAAAGAAGAGAAATCCGGAGCTAGGTTCTTACGTGCAAATTTCAACCTAAACAAGGCACACAGGTCTCTTACGAAACAAAAACGATCTCATAACAATCAGCGGGAACGATTAAGAAATGGGCATATAAAAACCCCCATCGGCAGATCAGAACACTTGATGTCAATTCAATAGTGAGCTATGCAGCCGCAATGGTGGGTAACCTACAATCTAGGGTTTCCAGCACACAGACTAAAATTGGCACGATAAAACATCGGGGTCATATCCTCTGCAGGCATCAGATAGCTAGTGAGCTACATAGCCGCAACGACAGAAGTTCAAAGGTCAAGAAAACCTGCAAACCAGTCAACATCGGAGAAAAAAAGAACAAGACATTGGCGAAAGGAAAAAACTGTCCAATTGGCAATTAGTCTATTCTGGGGCCGCAACAATAGAACTCAATCAGCCCGTGGCCTCCGACCAAAGTCATAAGTTTTTCTGAAAAAATCAAAAAGTGAGGTCTATCTTCCAACAATAAGACGCGGTCTGACCTCCGAAAACGAAAAATGATAATCTCATTTTAAACCTCAACGATAAACATCGTAAAACCTGCTAAGCCTCTCAATCCAAAGCATGCACAGACCCAAATGAAATCTCAAATAGCAAGAAAACTTGGCGTCAAACAATCTAAACATGTGGCAGAGTGGAGCAACAAAATTAAGAAGGAGGGTCCACAATTTTCAGAGATTTGGGAAAAGTTGTGGCTGCAACAGGGATGTTGGAGGAAAACGAATCAATTGAGGCTGAAGTGCCTTATGTTTTTCAAACTGAAAATATGTGTTTAATTGCAAGTTGCACAGTTGGCACAGAGGGACAATTGCTGAACATTGTCAACCGTTTGAAGAGGATGAAGATAAAGGTAAAATCATGGACATGTGGAATGTCTATAATTTACATAACTATTTGCTGACTTTGTTAGAGATATTCTGCAAGTGGATATTTGGGATGGTGAATGATGAAGCATGGTTGCTTGATGGCAGAAAATTTTCCTTTCATTTGGTAAAGGAAAATGCAGAGGGAAAAATTGTCTTGAGAGACAATATGGCAGCTCAAGATTGGGCTGAATATGTTTAAAGGTGCGTCAATGAAATTATTGTATTGGAGCCATGGAGGAATGCTTTGGGAGTTCTCTATACTTCTAAACAAGTGTAAGTCGCAAAGGAGAAGGGAATCTAGACAGGAAAGTTTCAGCACAGAAACAAACTGGATGCGGACATAGATGAGATATGGCATCTCATGCAGAGATGTAAGAGGAACAATGAAAGTGAGGTTCAAACAGTTATTTGGATGACTGTGGAATACTGGAAAGTTGATTTTAGGATTGATGAACAACAACAACTACAAAACAAATTTTGGGATCTAGGTATATTGCAGCTCGAAGACTATGACCCGTCGGTCATATTTATTTTTCTTGGGGAGTCTGATGCAAGAGCATCCTTCTTTCCATTTCAAATTCCAAGTTGAATACTAGATCAAGCCTAGGAAGGGGTCTACACATTTTCATTTGATAGTTCCTAGACTATTACATTGTAAATAACCTATGTTTTATAAATATTCTAGATAGTGATGAGTCATTCTGCTTGGTCATGGGCTATTAGAGCTGTAGGAATAATAGCGAGTCATGAATCCCTGCGTGGAGATCATCCGTTGAACCATTTGTTTAGAAAGAGAAATTTTTACATCATGCTTTGTAAATTTGTTACATGAACGAATCAGTAGAAGGGTAACAGAATAGATTAAATAGCTAGGTTGTAAAGTTTGAAAGGGTTCCATCTTTAAGAAGAAAACTGTGTTTTCAGGAGAGGCGGCCAGACCTGTGTCTGCACCGACTTGTAAATATTTAAGGAGGATGAATGTGGGCCAAGAGTTGTGTGTATTTTATTTTATTTCTCTAATAGAATTTAGCCATGTTTTCTGAGTGATGTTAGTCTAGATGTATGCAGTAATTTGATTCGTGTAGCTATGTAGAGCGATTTCGGCATTTTCATGAATATTTGTAGATTTCTCTGCAACTGTTGGTTTAAGAGTAGGATTTTGTTGGAATTGTTGAAGGATAGGGTAGATGCATGCATAGGAATACTAGACTAATGGATCAAAGAGGTTGAAATCTATATTTATCAATTCTTTGATCAAATCCGCGCAGAACACAAGTTTTTTGACTTAACGAGTTTTTGCAGAAAACAGATAGTGGAGATTGGATCTGCAGATATAGATCTGATAGTCCAGGAGGAATCCAAAACTAGTTTTGTGAGAGAGATAATGGATCGGCCAAGGATTGGGTGATTTGCATAAAAAGGAAAATCGACGGCTGTGGTGAAGGCTGCAACAAAAAGATCTAACAGTGGGAAAAATTGCGGAAAAAGATTTGCGGGTGGAAAGTTTCGAGGGAGCAACTTTGGGAAGTTGGCATCCCGTAGATTGATTTCAAGAAGGTCGTTACGGAAAAAAATTTGTAGAGTGTGACTTTGGGTGTTTTGAGATCCTGCATCCCGCAACCCGATAGCGGAAACAGAGTTGCGAAAAGGAAATTTTAGTGTGGAATTTGGCGTTTAAAGCTAAATTTGAAGATCCTACCAAGTGTAGGACCCTGAATATCCTACAGGTGTTGGTTGGGTTGCTTTTGGTCCGAATTTCACATCCCCAACCCTTACTCGGTGGGGAGGACATGACAACGTCTATTAACCCGGGAAATCTAAGCCCCATGAAACTAATATAAAAATTGATTTGAAATAAAACATTCATATGTATAAAAAAATGCATAATGGAATGTACATGATATATATAGTAGAAGAAAATCATTCATGCATTCAACATGTTCATGATAATTTCATAATAATTCATAAGAAAATATAGTTACAGAACTTAAATACACAAGAATACTTATCTTTGAAAGAATCTCATCCTTCAACCAGCTATGTCGCTGCAACGTTCCACCCAACCATAGGCCACGGTGCTCTTTAATCTGTCAACAACACTGCCACCCCTAAGCTAGGCATGATCTTCCCCAACGAATAAGGAACACTAGTAGACTTCACCAATAGCCAAGGATACAATTAAAATTTAGTCAATCCAACACAGTTGGGTTTATCAGACTTACACAAGTAGTGGTTTACACTTATCCAAATTCACATAAAACATAACCAACCCAACATATGGGTTTATCAAGATACCATCCAAGACATCCTTCCAATTGGGTTTATCAGGCTGTCAAGGAGGTGGAAATACTGATTTTTAAGCTATTGATGGCAACCCCATAGCTATGAACACCCATAATAGATCTATCTTGATTTCTAAACAATTACACACCCAACACAAGGAAGCATTCCGTTCTCTGCTACACAGTCCCGCAGGCCATGCCTTCCCTTCCAGTGCTATTCAGGGCATGCAAAGAAGGAAACCAGCCTTCTAGATTGGTCTGTGAGTTTCTTTCACACACTAGGTTTACCAAGCAAGTCTAGACTCTATTTCCATTCCTTCAATCAATTCAAATGCCAAACATGGATGCACACACAACGATCTTAGTCCTGGGATTTGTCAAAACGTAGCAGACACCAGGGATTACATACACACACAGAAATTCACAAATTTCTGAACATTGTCAGTGCCAAACCGACTGCTATAGAAAATACCAAAACGAAAACATTGCTGGTATTTCAACACAAAGACCCAAAATCATATTCAAGGCAATCGTGTTCAAGAAAAAACTAATAGATAGGGGAAAATGTGAGAGAGAACAATCCACAGAGGAAAACAAAAAACGTGAAGGATTTAGGTCACCGAACAAGAGAAATTAGTGAAAGGTTCAGACTCAGAATCATTTCTTTTTCTTGCTTTCTACTGCGTGAATGCTCAATTGGTTTTCAAAAAATCATTTTTCCATTCCCAATTGCGAGGGAAGGTGAAATGTTGTCGCATGAGGGAAAGGTGGTCATTTTTGGTGTTTTCTTTCCCAAGAAATTCAAAAAACATTTTTCCCAAAGTGGGGCTCTACCCAAATCGAATTTCCCCGCTCTTACAATCCCCCACTCCCTCATCCTTAGGAAAAATCATGCCCCCATCTCATTTAGTTGTTTTGACATAGCCGGTTGTAGGTTTTTAATTAAAATTGCAATTTAACATGATGTTCAGTTATTAATGTTCAACTAGCTTAAAAAAAACACCATCGGCCACACCTTAATTGTTGAAACATAATGCTAAATCAATGGTGGGATTTTTCCTAGCTCCACACCACAATTATTTACATCATTTTTCTAAATGAAAATGGGGTCAAAACTGGGGTGTTACACCGAACCCCTGCACCAGTTTGTCTAGCCACATGAATCCTCCATGAAATACTACCCGTATCGTCTTTACATAATTGTTCACTTATGTTCTTTGACCGAAGTGTGGCATGAAAAGTAATGACAATAAGCCAGATTGGTCTAGTCCTTTATCCCATTCCATTGTAATGAAACAGTTTGGTGATTCACGCGTTTCCTTGTCCAGTTTCATGTAGTTTTTTCTATCCATAGATTTCAGTTTGTTTGTATCATGATCCTCGAAGGATAAATTATGCAAATTTGACATGATATCCTGCAGCACTTTAACCCATTTTGGTAGTTTGGGTGCTACCAGCATAGAACAATTCTTGATTGGGATGTTGACCTATGGTGCGTCCGTCCTCCTTGGTGGAATATATGATGGTACAAAGTGTATGCTTTCCTGGTCTTCTCATTCTTTTGAGACTGGCGGTGTTGCTGTTGTTTTTTCCTTTCTCTGTCTCTTCCTTGGTTCATCTATTGTACATTTTCTAGATGGCCAAAGTGTAACTTACCCAACATCTAGGCTAGGATGCTTCTTTGGTGGAACTTAACCCATAGTATCTTCCATAATAGTCATAGGTGATGCAGGTCCAAATTCAGTTTTCATAGTTGCACTAGCGCTCGATATTTCGATTACCATGAAATGGCTTCAGCTCCATGAATTGCAGAAGAAAATTTCTCTTCTCTCCTCTAAGAAGAATGAATCTGAGCACAGGCGTGAAGTTTGATATGAAACAATAGTTTTCGATAGTTGTTCTTCACACGAGTGGGTACTCAAATAGAAATGAATCCATCCTTTCAACCTCATGGACCATCAATTTGAATCATTTAAGAAACCTCCTCAACATGTCATCAATTAGCCTGCATTGCAAGGGTAGTTATTGTCATTAAGGCAAACCTGATCACAAATCACGCCACCAAATTTTGTCAAGATTTCCAATTCAATGATTGATGGTTGTTTTTTCAGCGAATCCTTCACACAAGTCTCTTCATTCTTTCACTAGTGTCGCATCATTTTTTTTTCACACGATCCCTCTGACCTTTGTTCCATCTAGATTTTATAACTTCACTGCTCCCCTGTCAGTGATTTCCTTGATCACATATTGTCCTAACCAATGTGTTTTCAACTTTCTTAGATGCTTGAAAAATTTACTATCATACATAAGAACAAGGCCTTCAACTTCAAAATTATTTCTTTTAATGTGTCTATCATGCCATACATGTTTCCTTTGTTTCTTGACATTTTCATGAAATCCTCCAACAAAACATTCTTCCTCTAAGTGTATTAGTTGAAGCAATTTGTCTTCTATAACATCGACATCTGTCATTTTTTGTGATCGCAAAAACTCTCAAACTTGATACAATATATTGCATAGGCATGAAAAATTATTTTCCATACACCAATCTGAATGGAGTCTGACCTATAAATATTTTACATATTGTACGATATGCTCATAGCACTACAGAGACCTTTTGATCCCATTCATATCTTCACACATTGCATACCTTTGTCAATGCATTTTCCAGAATCTTGTTGATTGCTTCAACAACTCCATTATCTTGAGGATTATATGGAGTTGTTCTTCTATGATGTATCTAGAATTCATTAGCCAACTCTTCAATCAATTGATTCAAAAAATGTGTACCTTGGTCGATGATTAGAATATTTGGGCATCCAAACCTTGTCACAATGTTTTCAAATAAAAAATTCACAGTAGTTGCAACAGTACAATCCTATACTAGCATTGCTTCTTCCCATATAGTGAGGTAATCAATCATAGTGATAATATAGCGTGCTCCTCTGCCCTTTCATGCTGGACTGATAGGTCCTACAAAATCAACAACTCATTTATTGAATTCCTGGAGTGTTATGTGTGGTACCAATGGAATTTCATCACTTCAGGGAGGCTTCCTAGTTCTTTGACATATATCATAGCTGCGACAAAAATATCGAGCATCCACATGCATGGTGGGCTACCATAGTCATTCTTGCAAAAAAAATTGTACTATCATTTTTCCTGCATAAGGCGCTCCTATGACACCATCATGTGCTTCACTTAATATCATCGGGCACTCGTGCTCCAAAACACAATATCAGAGTATCTCATCAAGGCCCATTTTATACAAATTTATAACAATCAACTGGAAATATGCATCTCACACCACTAACTGTTTCTTTTGCGCTAGGCTAAATTCAGTTGGCACATAACCCGTACTAAAAAAGTGTATGATATCCTTATATTGATCATCAAACATGGTTATTGTAAAAATTTGCACATTAGGTAGATTATATTCCAGACTAGTAGGTTCTTCTCCACTTTCAATCCTTGACAAATGGCCTGGCCCCAAATTAAAACTACCAGGTTTAAAAATTATCTCAAAAATAAATTCCTAGAAGAGGAGAAGACACTGACAGATCTTACCCCCCAACACTGGATTATTAACCAAATATTTCAGCGCAAAATGGTCAGTGTACATATTGAAATATCCACCCAACAAATAGTATCTAAATTTTTGATGTGCATATACCATCGCTAGGCCTTCTCTCTCCATTGTGGTATATGTTTTCTCTCCAGTTGATAACTTTCTGCTAGCAAGAGTAATGGGGTGATCAATCGCTCCTTCACCTAGCTACATCAGTACCATGCCAAGTGAAAAATATTATGCATTGACATGAAAATGGAATTATTTTTTCCAGTCTAGAAATACAACTATTGGCACTACATTCATCTTGTTCTTCACCTTGTGCAGACTCCCTTGACAGTCTTCTTTCCCATGAAACTTAGTGTCTATTTTCAGCAGTTTTTCAATCGGAGCAGTCACCTCCGCATATCCCTTGATAAACTTTATGTTGTTGAAATATTTTAACGTTTAATAATATTCTATATGTATCTTTTGTGGTCCCCGATGGTCCTACCAGGAGAACCACTTGTATTACTTTGTACCCTAAATACTAAAACTGATACGTTTTGGTACATTAGCTATATCCTGACATTGGAGAAGGATCGGGAGCTAAAACTTGCATATGCCGAAGATACAATCTTGATTTACACTGTGTCCAAAATTCAGCCTCGTATTCACTATATTCTGGGAGATATGATCCCTCCAAGTTAGGGTTCCAGCCTCTTCCAGAATTCATCCCTAAACAGGACACCTGGGGAGAATTGTTGTAGCTTGGGATACAGAGGTCCAAATGGAATTCCTGAAGATGTTATAGAAATAGCATAGACTTTAATTTCTGTGGTCCTAATTTCAGACCCAAAAGATGAAACAGTGACATGTGGCAGGCTGTACAACTTTGTTGTTCAGAACAGTCTTGTAACAGGTCACCTTGGGAAAAGGATCACAAATACCAATTGGTGAAACCAATTATTATGAACCCTATGGTTTTGGATCAGGGACATGTGAGGTTAGCTCAGTGAGAAATTTCAGACATAGAGGAGCAGTAATTTCAGAGATATCATAGAAATAGTGACAGGAATTTCTGCAAAAGAAATGGGAAAACTAGGGCATCCTGTTCCGGCAGCTTCCCTCCACTGTTTTCAGAAAATGAGTACATTGGACAGATCCATTTGAAGAGATATATCTTTATATCCAATCATATCTTAAATATTTCAATTTTTTAAAATTAGGGTTTCTCTGACAAACCCTAAATCAGCCAGCTCCGGAAGCAGGACGGACACCTCAAATCGGTAAGATCTAATCTTTTGCTATTTGCATTTGAGGTTCTCATTTCAAAGTGATCTATCACATCAACTTGATGATAAGCTTGGTAAAGTTGACAAATTCCAAGCATGGAAGTATTTGATCTCTCTGAAGAAAATGAATTGGACACCTACATGAGTAGAGAGGTTCCAGTTCCAGAAGGAGATGAGGCTCAAAGCCTTACACAAGAAGAACTTGATCAAGGCCAAGAAAATCATTTTTGATTCAATCACGGATAAACCTGTATCACACATGTCTTCCCTAAAGAAACCGAACATGTTTGATTCCTTGATCAATCTATTTGAAGATAAGAACATAAATCAGAAGATGGCTTTGAGAAAACAGTTGAAGAATGTTAAGATCTAGAATGTAGAACATCTTGAAGCTGTAAAAAAAGAAGTGAGGAATGCAGAAGTGGTTATAGCCACCTTGAATGGCCTCCCAGGATCATGGGATTCATTCATTCAAGGAATGCATGCCAGAAGGAAGTGATTAATTTTAGCTGACTCTAAGAAGAAGAAGATGGGATCAATTGAAGATCAAGATCTCACCATTCAAAGAAGATCCCTCAAGCAACGAGGAATGTGAAGAACTCAATTCCTAAAGAACCTCTTATCCATCTTATCATTTGGATAAGAAATGATGATTTCATGAATGAAGAATATGATGAAGAAGAATGATCAAGAAGGAGTCTACCCACGAAACAAACAAAATATAAGTATGCAATGATATTGTTTTGTTATGCATTTGATTATATTCAGTTAATGTGTTATGCATGATAGATTGTTTGCATTAACGATTGTATACTACTAATATGCATGTGATGGGTAAGTAGCTCATGGTGCTATACATCTCTCCATTGCTACTTATCTAGAATGAAACCTCTTTGCTGACATATTGGATTATTGCACAATATCAATGATGTCATGATAGAGATGGAAGGCATCTAGAAAGTTTCCATGAGATATGGATGAATGTTGTATTGGCTAAACGGTTGCATGATGAATAAGAATTTGTCATTATGCATATGTTTTATGAAATATTTCTAACCATGCAACTGGTGCATTTGAATTGTAGGAAAGATCCTGTACAACCTCCTACAAGAAAATAAGGATGAGACTTGTTTCGAAGAACAAGTGATGACAATTCAATAAACATGAATCTGAAGCTCCCAGGGTCAGAGACACTATGATGGAAGAAAGAGATTCAAAGAGCGGTAGATCCTTCTCGAAGGATCAAGACCACCACGGGTACGAGAGATAACTCAAGATGTAGAAAAGAATGCTATGAAAGAAGCTATGATCAAAGAATAACAATTGATCATGAGGAATGATGTATACGATATGATTTCAAGACATAAAGGGAAGTACGTAGTATCTTCCATATGGATCTACAATAACAAGTGTACAAAGAAAGGTTCGTGATTTGCCTCAGAAAGAATAGACTATGACATGACATATTCTATTGACAAGTATATATCAAGCATAGAACCACCTATACAAAATGAAGAGGGAAGATGATACTCCACTTCAGGGGGAGTGACTACAGAAGATATATGAATTCAACATGGTACGACATGATGGATAGCTTCGTGATGGATCGAGACTTTACCAAGAGTAAAGTGGGTTCCAACCTTCAAGGTTGAATGCAGAAGACTAGGATATGCTGATGACCTAACAAGATGAACTCATGAAATATGTTATGATGAAAGAATACTAGAATGATGTTTGGGATACAGTTCCCAAACTAGAAGGAAAGAGTATAGTATCCTCCAAATGGATATACAAAATAAAGCATGTAGCTGATGGAAGTATTGAGAAGTATAAAGCAAGATTTGTTGCCAGAGGTTTCTCTTAGAAAGAGGGAATTGACTATGAAGAGACATTTTCCCCAGTAGCATGGTATACTTTGATTAGAGCAATCATGGCACTTGAATCCATGATGAAGTGGTACTTACACCATATGGATGTGAAAAAAACCTTCCTTAATGGTATGATTGAGGAATATTTTTACATCGAATAGTCACGAGGATTTGAAGTTGAAGCCAGATGGAATCACGTATGCAAGTTGAAGAAAGGCCCTCTATGGCCTGAAGCAAGCTCCCAGAGCTTGGTATGGAAGAATAGATAGTTTCTTGTCAAGCATGGGATTTACCAAGAGTAAAATTGATCCTAACCTTTATCTCAAGGTTGTATAAGATGAACTTGTCATCCTATTATTATATGTGGATGACTTATTCTTGACAGGAAATGAGAAACAGGTCATGGAAAGCAAGAAGAAACTAGCATAAGAATTTGAGATGAAAGACCTTGGGTTAATGCATTATTTCCTAGGTCTGGAAGTATGGAAAAGTTCAGAAAGAATTTTTCTCAACCAGGGAAAGTATGCGGTAGAGATATTGAAGAGATTCAATATGTTGGAATGCAAAGTCATGGCCACACCCATGGACTCCAACCTGAAGCTGTTAGCTAATGAATCATCAGAGTTAGTGGATATGACTCATTACAGATAGATCATTGGGTCATTGATGTACTTAACAAATACCAGACCAGACATTTGTTTTGCTGTGAACACCTTAAGTCAATATCTTGTTCAACCAAGACGGGTTCACCTAGTAGCTGCAAAACATGTGATGAGATATCTGAAAGGGACTATAGACTTATGTTTATATTATGATGGTAGCCATGAGTATAGATTGTATGGCTACATAGATGCAGATTGGGCTGGAAGTATCTCAGATAGGAAAAGCACATCAGGTAGATGATTTTGTTTGGGGTCTACTATGAGTTCATGGTTTAGCAGGAAACAGTCCAGTGTTTCTCATAGCATGGCTGAAGCAGAATACATAGCAGATTGCTTTGCTAAGTTGTGAATCCATATGGCTTCAGAAGTTGATATCAAGTCTCTTTGAACTGAAGATGGATACTACATTGATTCTATGTGATAATGAGAGTTGTGATAACAGAGAACCCTGTGTTCCGTCGTAACACATAGAAATCCAGTATTTCTACATTCAAGATAAAGATGTAGATGATGATGTTTCAGTATTTACATACTGTAGATACGGATGATGGTGATTTAGTATTTCTATATTGAATATAGAGATGATGATGTTTCAGTATTCCCATACTGAAGATATAGATGATGATGATTTCAGTATTCCCATACTGAAGATATAGATAATGTTTCAGTATTTACATACTATAGATGCAGATGATGGTGACCTAATGACGCTTTTAGTACTCACATACTGGAGATATAGATGGTGATAGTTCAGTATTCACATACTGAAGATGTAGATGAATATGGTTTAGATGATGATGCGTTGACAAATCCTTTGTCCCGAGTAAAGTTCGAACACTTTCAAGACAAGCTTGGTGTGGTTCGGAAATACCTTCCCCGAAAGCGGGAGTAGTGATGTTGCAGTGGGATTGTATCATCCCTGGGCACTTTCCCTAAAGTGATCCGGAGACCTCAGTCCTCGAGAATGAAGTGGGATCCCTGGGCACTTGCCCAAAAGTGACCCGGAGACCTCGGTCTTCGAGAATGAAGAGGGATTGTATCATCCTGGGACATATGTCCAGAAGTGATCTGGTGACTTCGATCATTGAGAATGTGGTATGATTGTATCATCCTTGGACTTCGGTTCAAAATGGATCCGGTGAACTTTGGTCATTGAGAAGGTGGTAGGATTGTATCATCCTTGGACTTTGGTTCAGAACGGATCCGGTGAACTTCAGTCATCGAGAAGATGGTAGGATTGTATCATCCTTGGACTTCGGTTTAGAATGGATCTGGTGACTTCGGTACTCGAGAACATGTGTTGATCCCGTAATTCCTAGAGGAAGGATTGTATAAGTTCCACATCTGTGTTGATCCCGTAATTCTGAAAGGAAGGATCGTTAGTAAATCCGTAAAGACCTAAATCTCATAATTCCGAAAGGAAGGATCATTGAATTGATCCCATAATTCCAATAGGAACGATTGTCTGAGTTCCACATATGTGTTGATCCCGTAATTCCAATAGGAAGGATTGTCTAAGTTCCACATCTATGTTGATCCCGTAATTCCGAAAGGAAGGATCGTTAGTAACTCCGTAAAGACCTAAATCACGTAATTCCAAAAGGAAGGATCATTGAATTGATCCCGTAATTCCAATAGGAAGGATTGTCTGAGTTCCACAGATGTGTTGATCCCGTAATTCCAATAGGAAGGATTGTCTGAGTTCCACAGATGTGTTGATCCCGTAATTCCAATAGGAAGGATTTTCTGAGTTCCACAAATTTGTTGATCCCGTAATTCCGAAAGGAAGGATCGTTAGTAACTCGGTAAAGACCTAAATCTCATAATTCTGAAAGGAAGGATCGTTAGTAACTCCGTAAAGACCTAAATCCCGTAATTCCAAAAGGAAGGATCATTGGTAACTCCGTAAAGACCTAAATCCCGTAATTTCGAAAGGAAGGATCATGTTGACGTTTTGATGATGTTGATGTTTTTATGATGATGATGATGTACTAATCGAAATATCAGAGTGTGATGATGATGATATTTTGATCATAATGATGTTGTTTTCATGATGATATCTGATCGAAAGATCAGAGTATTATGATGATGAAGATGTTACTGATCGAAAAAGGTCAAAGTGTTGAAGATGTTGCTGATCGAAAGATGTTGCTAATCGAAAGGTCAAAGTGCTGAAGATGTTGCTGAAGTTGTTGCTGATCAAAAGATCAATATACTGAAGTTGTTGCTGAAGATGTTGCTGAACGAAAGGTCAAAGTGCTAAAGATGTTACTGAAGTTGTTGTTGAAGATGTTGCTGAATGAAAGGTCAAAGTGTTGAAGATGTTGCAAATCGAAAGGTCAAAATACTAAAGATGTCGCTGAAGTTGTTGCTGATCGAAAGGAAAAAGTATTGAAGATGTTGATGATCGAAAGGTCAAAATGCTGATGATGATATTTCTGATGTTGTTGATAGTAAGATAAGAATATAAAGATGGTGATGATGTTGTTCGAAAAACATCAAGATGCTGAAGAATTAGTTGCAGATCAAAACAGTCAGAGTGTTGTTGTTACCAAAGACTGAAGATTGAAGATGAAGACTACATGATGTTGAAAAGCTTCCAATGATTTATTACCCTGATGATGTTGATGATGTCCCCTATCTCTCTCCTACTATTATTGTTGTTGATGTTGTTGTAGAATACCCTTCTCATTAAGGGGGAGTGTTGAAATATTGTAACTTCAAAGAATATTCTATATGTATATTTTGTGGTCCCCGATGGTCCTACCGGGAGAACCAATTATATTAATTTGTACCCCGATGCTTCTAATCAGAATAACTAATAAGAGTCATGAGGTAGTCCCCTCTAATTGTAAAGGTGGGTCATTAGCACCCGAGTGTGGTTACTTGAGCCTACATGTGTAACTCGAGCCTACATGATTTAAATCGAACCTACATGTTGAATGAGTTAATTCAAGTGAACGGATGAATATAAATAGAGGTGTGGTGCTCCTCATTTGTGACACACACACACTCTCACTTGAGTAGCACATTAGTGGAGAAGAGAAGAGTAGCTGGAGAAGGAGGAGGATCAGGCTTTGATCTCCTTATTGGTTTTACCTTTTACCTTTTTTGGGGGGCATCTATATTGAGGAAGATTTTGCTGGGTTTTTCCCTTTAGGGTTTTCCCAGGATAAATCTTTGTGTTCCTTTTGTATGGTTGTGCTTGTCTATCTTTCAGTGATCCTATTTATATGCTTTTGTTATGAATTTGAAATGAAATACTAATGATCTAGCTTAGCATATGAAAATTTAACATATGTAGTATCGAGTATGTCCTAATGTTAATATCAACTGTTTAACTGTGGCCGGTGGTGGTAAGTAGAGGATGATCGCAACCTTGGTTGGATCAACCAAAATTCCATCTCGACAGACCACATGGCCCAAAAGAGCTCCAAAAGATGCACATAAGATACGCTTCTTCAATTTTAAGTAAATTTAATGCTCGAGACACCATTCCAACATCATTCTTAGGCTCTCAATATGGAATTTTACAAGACCAAATACTGTCCAGTCATCAAAGTAGAATTCAATAAATTTATGTCTAAAATATTTAAAAGCAGCAGCTACAATTCTAGAAAAAATTGCAAGTGCATTCTTGAGTCCTAAGGGCATTACCGTATACTAAAAACAACCCCACTCCATCGCAAAGGTAGTCTTCTGTTGATCCTCTTTTGCAATTATGATCTAATGGTATCCCAAAAATACATCAGTGAAAGAATACATTTCTTGTCCTCTGATATTCTCTAGCACCTCATCTATGAATGGAGTCAGAAACGGATCATGCAAACATGCATCATTTAAATTTCTCAGGTTGTCATAAATCATTACTTCACCTGAGGTATTCTTCTCCTGCATTGTGATTGTACTGATCCACTCTAATTCTTCAACAATTTCTATGATTCTTGCTTCTATCATTCGGTCCAATTCAACTTTAACCTTTTATTTATAGCGCAAGTTTAATATGTACGGTCGTTACTTGACCAGTTTTGCGTCAGCCTACAAGGGTATCTTCATTTCATCAAGGTCATCAACTACTCCTTTCATCTCGAAAATATTATTAGGGGAAAGATCCTAAAATTCATGCAATAAATCAATGATCTTCCCCACAGTCTCATTGTCCCAATAATCCCCTATATTGGAAAACTTTGGAATCTCAGGAGAGCCAATATTTATTTTCTTAATCTTAAGTGGATTAAGGAACTAGTCACTAAAAATGCCAACTCCTTCCCCTCCACGCATACCCTCTGACTCCGGTATGATTATATTGACCGGGTCATCGTCATCTAATTCTCTAGTATCATTGTAACTATCCATCTAATGGTGGAATATCATGGTAAATTGCTAGAAATTGGTGGCTACAACCATGATTTCATTGAATATCTTTTCCTTCATTATCTGTAGCGCAACATCAACTGTGGGATGTTCACTTGCAAACTCAAATGTATGGGTGAAGCTTGTGGATAAATCTTCACACTCAATAATTCCTATTCATAGCTCTACTGATGTATACTAGTTCCTTGGTACCATCTCCAAAGTGTGTATGAACCAATGAACCCATTCTTGTCACAGATATTATTTCCATGTCATGGGATAATGCTCAATAAGTTCAGAAGAATTTGTTAATATCTGTATAATTATGACAAGTATAACTGATCTCTTCTCCAAATATGATCTCCATCAATCTTCTACACTGTGACCATTCAGAGATAGATTGTTTATGTGTACCCCACCATCTAGCGGATGTAGCTTTGATCACAAATTCCAAGGCGAACAATCGCTCTAATTCCATAACTTTTCTTCAAACTCCAAAATAAAAGATGAAAGGTTGGGTAACCCTTCATATGTATACATATCACTTTACTCAACTCCTACACGTCACACAAATCTTCTGATTCTTGCACATATTCTCGTGGAGACCTCATGTAGCCTGTTCTAGCAATTTTCCAAGGCATCACCTGAATCAGATGTGCAAGAGATTACACTCAACAAAATCAGCTTTCCATCCACTATTGGATTTATATAATCTTCCCTTAAATATATGACATTATATATCCGGTCCAGGTAATTTCCTTGGTCTTCACTATTAAATGGATCAACATACCTTTTCCCTTCGAGTGGATCAATTGGCGCGACAACCCTTTTTTCAGAATCTTCAAATGATAAGATTATTTTCTTAAAATTAATAATGGTCCGATTTACTATCTCCTAGTTGATTCCTAAAAGTGCAGCATAGGGATTTGTCTAATTGACAATGTCGATTACTTTGAAGTCTACATATGTCCTCAAGCCTTTTACTTCAACATGTACTTGAGTTAGTCTACCAATGGGTAGAACCTTTGACTGGTTAGCAAGTATTAGCTGGATGGGAGACCAATCCAGTCATGTATTATTCATGATCTCCCATGTCTATATTGTTAGTATGTTGAAATCTGAGATGAGGTCTAATATGATATAATCCATATCATAATATCCTATCTGCATAATCATTCATAGTTCTCATCCTATTCTTAATCTCCTCCCGATATGGTTTACTCTCTTTTCAGGTCGCATGTCTTCTAGGGTTTCCTCTATGAGTGCTTTCAATTCTGCAATAGCATCTCTATCATTGATTAGTGCTAAACAACTTTTGATCAATTCTTTGAGATTACTAAAAAATTTCATTAGCTGCTTCCAGATTATTTGTTCAAATATTTCGGGCATAGTCTTGACTTGTCCAGATGTCGATGGCTGACTGGCTTCAACAAAATCTGGTCACACATC
>LPNX011125661.1:53651-92405 GCA_001517045.1 Pseudotsuga menziesii | reverse complement strand
GATTAACTATGCCTCAATCTGAGATGAGCAAATTTAATATAATTATTGACAAGAATAAGCATTCTATATAGAGCTATCACTTATATGTTACAGAGCCAAGGATTCTCATGATGCTACTGAATGTATATAATTTCATACGGAGTTCAACCTCATAAGCGAACTTGAAAACCCAAAAACCTTGATCAAATTGATTATATTCTCTTTGTAGATAGATAGATATTATGGATGTTAGAAATAGAGGAAACATAGCACAACTTATTTGGGTTTTGAGGACAATAATGAGCTGGTGGATTCTGTGTGACAGTGGCTAATGTGATGTTATGGAGGTGAAGAAATGCATCAGTAGGAATCCTTGTTGGTGCTACTGTGGCATGGATTTTATTTGAGAAATCTGGATACATTCAACTGCCACTTATAGCCAATGTGCTTCTCCTTTTGGTCTCCATATTGTTTGTTTGGGAAACTGCAGTAGCTCTCATACATAGGTGAACATTTATGAACTAAGGTTTTCATCAATCCCTTTTTGTGAATATCACTACATGGGTGTGAGAGGTTTAGTCTAGAAGTTAGTAGGTCACATTTGTCAACCTTCATATTATTTTAATGCCATTTTTAATGGATTCATGATTTTTTCCCACAATATAGGTACCATTATCAATAATGGGATGTATCCTGATACCTTGAATCAGGCCTTGATAAAATTTTATTTCAGTCCATGATAGCTTAGGGTAATGAAAACATGGTAGATTAGACTAAAGTGTATAAATTTTATTACATAAATGCAAGCCTCCCCCTCTCATGCCTAAATTAGAATTATCAGAAGGTATGGTAAATGGCATAGCTGCATCAATATGATCTTGGACTAATTTTCTACTTACAGTAGCACATGATATTTCCATTGGAAAATATCCCAAGCTCTTCCTCAAGGTGATGAAGAGATTTTGTCTTATGAATTGTACATCCATCCTTGCAAATTTCCTTATAATATGAATTGTGTTCCTTGTCTTTTTAGGTGGCTCTATGTCTGTGGCTCATATCCACTATTGGGGGTTGGTTAGACTTCCTCATACTTGGGTACACGAGTAAGTAATCATTTTCTCTCTTACAGGTCTCTAGAATTTTCTTTCATTCAACATTATTTAGTCCAAGGTTTGTGTTTTAGTAGTATTACAGTTCACTTGTAGAATTTGAGAATTGGGGTTTCTTAAGGATTTCCTTTCAATATTTTCTTGGAGCATTGTTTTCTGAAGTACCAAATATATTTTTAGAATGGATTATTTGTGTGTTATTAGCAATATGCCCAAACATTTCCCCAAGGGCAAGAAGATGCAGTAAATTATTTTGTGTTCATTACAGTTGGGGTAAGGTCTATTGCTGTGAGATAAACTTGTCCTATTCATTTGAATAGGTGAACCTGTCCCGAGTTTCTTAACAAAGCCTATTTTCAGGCCAATGAGATCAGTTGTAAAGCTGTGGAAGTTGGATTGCTACTTATAGAATTTGCAACATATGTTTTGAGTTTTAACTTGTTTAGGGTTGGGAATCTCAGGGAGTTTTCCAATTCTTGTCATTTTTCCCAATTGTGACTTCTATGTAATAGCATCCCTTATGAAATATGTTGACCCTGGCCAGTGTGATTCTCTACCACTAAGCTAAATGCCCCTTTTATGAAAAGAATGATGGGCATCCTTACCAGTTCAATATCAAGTTTTGGATTGCTATCTCCAACAAAATACTGCTGGACGATTGAGTGTGTTTGTTTCATGTGACATCTATTACCCTTTTAGAAAACTGAGTTGTTTATGCTTATGAAGTTATACAATTTTCAAAGTTGGAGGTTATTTGTCTTCTTTACGATGTTGTTTTGATTTAGAAATATTATGGATGATTCTTTTGTTGATGTGTTTAAAAGATCTTTTGTGAATGATGATAATATGAAGTATATTGTTTTGCAAATGATTAATTTCTTGGAAGATTGGTATATCGGAACCACTACATGAATATATTATTTATTTTGAATAAAATACTTCATTCTATTAATATACAAAATGATACTTTCATTTAGATACAAAGGGGGCCATGATTACAAACACCACAATGTGTGTCTAATTGGAAAAAAATCTTGTCCAATCATACTTCGCCATACAGGGCATAAACAATAAAGTGTTTTTTAGGGCCATAACTCCCATGACATACATGCATAAATAAACAAAGCAAAAAGGCTAGTTCTCCAAAGTGAGATGTGATATCAAGTATATGTTTGAATCCTACCTACCTTAGGGGTGGGGTCTTTGTCCTCGAGGGGACGTCCCTTGAACCTTCCACCAATTGTGGGCTTAGGGTTGACCACAAGGGAATCCCATATTTCGTTTCTCTTCTTGCACTCTTCAGGTTTCTCTAGTTTAGAGACTGCCAAAAAAATGGCCAGAAACTTGTCAAATCAAGGAGCCTCCACCCTTCCATGCAGGGCATAAGAAATGAGCAAAAACGGTGATTTCAATGTCATTGGCCGTATAGCCACTAAAATTTCAAGTTTTCAAAAGATATTTGTCAAATTGGGGGAAATTAAGTTTAAGGATTTTTTTCAATTTATAGGTGTCCTTAGAATGAGTTATGTTTGAGTGATTTAATTTACCATTTTTATAGAAAATTGTTGTGTTGTTTTGGAAAAAAATTTATAAAACTAGTTAATTATTATTTTTTGAAACTATGGAAGTTATTTTAAATGGTCATGTTATTTTTGTGACCATTCATTGAACTTATGCAAATATTTACATAGGGGATAACCAAAATTTTTTAGTCGCTCTGTTAGGGTTTCAGCTAGCACGTTAGGGTTCTCGGGTTCACCTCTTCTGTAGACGTCATGGTCGTCATTGATGGAGGTTCCCAAATGCCCTCCTCCTCTCCTTTCAAAAGAGAGTCTCCATATACATTAATTTGTCAAACACCATTTTCAGAAGCAAATTTGATGAGGATGATGATGAAGAGAGATTGTTAATCGATGAGTTGTTGCCGCAAGGTAAGGAAAATTTGTTTGAGAATGCCATTTTCAGAAGCAGATTTGATGAGGATGATGATGAAGAGAGATTGTTAATCGATGAGTTGTTGCCGCAAGGTAAGGAAAATTTGTTTGAGAATGCCATTTTCAGAAGCAGATTTGATGAGGATGATGATGAAGAGATATTGTTAATCGATGAGTTGTTCCCTCTTAATATCATGCTTCTTGGAAAAAAGACCTCATAATGCAATTGAATAGATGTATCTTTTTACATTTTCAAAATTTCCTATGACTCATCAGCTATCCAAAAGAAAAGAAAACTTGGGGAGGGTCATGGCAGGGAGCTCTTTTGTGACCAGGAAGATAAGGTGTCAACAAATATTAAAGCTTTACAATTAGTTAAAGATAAAATGGGTTCAAGCCCTAATAATATATTAAGGAATTTAGTGGTGTCAATATGCTTAATAGATAATACTTATTGAATCAATTCATTCAAATTATGCAAGATCCTTAACAAGAATGAAATTCCTTGTCTTGAAGAAAAGGAAATCGGGGGAGAGTTAAGGCAGGGAGCTCTTTTGTGACAAGGAGGGATTATGTTTTTTCCTCTCCTTGGGAATTGGGTTAACTAGCTCATATTTTTTTTGAGGTGTCAGAAACTCCCAAAGCTTTATAATTCAGGTAAAGCTATTGGTGTCAAGTCCTTGCAATGTATTTACTATTAAGAGATTCAGTGGTGATAATAGGGTTGGAAAATAATAATTATAAAGGAAATTAATTCAAATTATGCAAGATCCTTGACATGGTTAAAGTTTTAAACTGATCAAGGACAATATTGTCTAAATTAGTTGCTAGATATGATAATAATAATGTACATTTATGGAATTTCTTGCACATAAATAATATATTTTAGGCACATGATTTTAGTTTGAGTACCAGTCATTATTCAGTTATCAGAGCACTTCTGGGAGGAGAGGATTGTGCTTCCCTCTTCTCTAATAGTCACAAATTCAAGAAGCAGCAACAAGAGAGGAGGCAAATTGTTTGCTAAAGAAGAGGGCTGAATTTTTATGTCCAATTTCTACCAATTAGAAGACAGTTCTTTGATGTCCAGAATTTCAGGTAAATCTATTTAATTTTCCAAGCCCTAATTTTGTTGTTGTTTTCCAGCATGTCTTTTAATCTAGATAGGCCTGACCATACCAATTGTGTGGAAGGGTTTTAGAGTTGAAGATAAGAAGATGGAATCAAAAACCATGTTAATGACTAAAGGCCTAAATTAATTGGAAACAATTATCTTGTATTGAAATCCATAATAACAACCCTATTTAAATTTACGAAAATATGGGAGATAGTATCCTACAAAGGGACAAGACCGAATAACACAGGTACTGCAGGTCAAGCTGTTACGTCCCCGACCCTTCGACCGACGAAGAGGATGCTACCAAGACATTAACCATCCGGGCAAACTACCCCGTGAACATGGACATATATAAAACCAAAATGCTTGAACATAAAAAATGCTAAGATGCATAATCATTCACATACATAGTGGAAGCAAACATTCATTCATTCATTCCACATGTTCATCATAATTTATTAACAGTAAATATAATTGCAGAAGTAGAATATACAAGAATACTTATCTTATCAAAATTGTTCCGCAACCAGCTACGTCGCTGCAACATTCCACCCAACCATAGGCCATCGTGCTCCTTAATCTCTCAGCAACGCTACCACCCCCGAGCCGGGCATGATTCCCCAAGTAATAAGGAACTATCAGGCTTACACATAGCCAAGGATAATAAAACATGCCAAGCCAACACAGTTGGGCTTATCAGATAAACAATGGATTATCCAAGCCAACACAGTTGGGTTTATCAGGCCATCCAGGAGCTAGGAAAGGATAAATGCTAAGTTGGTGAGCTCATTACAGAGCTAGGGACACCTACACTAGAACTAGCCTGACTTCTAAAACACCCACACACACCCAACACAAGGAATCAGTCCCTTCTTTGCTGCACATTCCTTCAAGCCCTGAATTCCCTTCCAGTGCTATTCAGGGGTTGTGGAGAAGAAAGATAGCCTCTACCTCTGTCTGTGTGGTTCCTGAACATACCAGGTTTATTAAGCAAACCAAGCCTTCATCCCTACTCCAACACGTCCATAGACCAACCACTGCATACACGCAGTCAAATAAGCGATTCATAGCTTGGATAGGGAAAAACAATTCCTGAGCCGTTCTTGGCCCTATCGTGGCCAAAACGACTCCAAAACAACCTACAACAGACCCAAAATGTAAAGGCAGACACAACCAACTGACATGGGGAAACAAGAGCCCATTCTCAACAATGAAATCACTGAGGAAACTTACACAGTCTGAACATGGAAGAGAAAAGTCAGGTTCACAGCTGGGCAAGGGAAAAACATATACACAAGCCACAAATTGGTAAGGAAAACATACACACAGCAAAAAAAATGTGAATGGCCCTTCACAGGGAAATCGTGGGTGAAAGAACACGGATCCCAACTCGCTGTGTGAGTAAAAACCAGGAAGAATCCTATGCGTGAGACACCGGATTTTTTTCCTTGCGTGAGAATGAGTGACAATGTAGAATGGTGAGTCGAAAGTGCGGAGTTTTTTTAGCACCGTTGTGGAGAGAGTGGAATTGATGGGCGTAGTCATTTCTTCTGCCCAATGTGAGGTTCGATTCGCTGGTGGAGTGTGTGTGTGGGCAAGGACTGAAAATTTTTCCACACTCCACTCCCTAGCAAAAATAACTGCCTCAACTACTCTGCAGAGCATTAAAGTGGTAGTTTGATAAGACAAGGGAAGATGAGCAAGTCAAACAGGGTGGTGACACATGGATTTTCCCTCATGGATCAAGGTTTGGCATCCCCCCCCTTATCCTTATGAGAATCACTTCTCAATTTAGTTGCCATGAACATAGCTAGTTAGGTTATTTAATTAAAGTTCATGTTTACATGATGCCACAATTTAATATATGTCGTATGTCCCGATATACCATCGGTGACAATTCCAAATCCGAAAACATAACATATCCAAATCGATGGTGGACCTTGGCCTTTAGCTCTGCACCATGATTATTTACAATACATACATCATATACATTAATGTAAATGGGGTCAAAACCGGGGTGTTACACAAGCTAAATATGATGAAGAGTTGTGAAGGGATTTGGCTAATATTGATGTTAGTTTCTGATGAGATTGAGACTATAGAAATTGCAGGAAGATGTCAATGAAACAAATATTTTACATCTTAAAAACAAGCTTTTTCCATTGAAGTTGCTAGAAGGAGGTTCCATGGCAGATCTTAAGAAGTCATCGGCTTATAGCAAGTGAGACTCTTGCAAAAAAAGTGTTCAAATCATTTACTTTTAATAACTTACTAAAGTCCTTTACTGCAATTGTGGACATGTTAAATATTGCTCCAAAAGCATGGAATTTAATCAAGTAAAACTCTTGCAAGAGGATAAGTGAGAAAATCTCAATAAGATTCCAAGGATGATGACGCTGCATTTGTGGAAAATTTAAAAGGAAAATGTTATTTGTCACTCTTTTTCTATGATCTAGGAACTCACTTTCATGCACTAATCGAGAACCTCTAATTTATTTTTCCATGCTTTGCCTTTTCTGACCAAACTGCTTTTCACTCATGGTCTACTCTGAAATAATGTTTGTATCTAGTGATTGTACCCTAATTTCTTCAAGATAAGAAGAAAATTTCAAAATATTGTCTCCATCATTATGAATATTGCTTTCACTCTCTGACGACCTTTTAAAATATCTCTTTGTTGTCTTCAACTCTGGCTCAGTTATTAAAGATACTGCACCAGAAATATCAGACCTCAAATGGTTATCAAAATGGCTTATAGGCATTGCACCAGCAACTTCAGACCTCAAATGGTCCTCAAAATGGCTTGTAGGCTTCTTTATATTTAGTATGGACCTCATATTGTCAGATTTAGATGTTGATAATGAACTGTGCTTTTTAAACCCAACCTAAACTGAATTAAGCATCTTCTTGTATTTCTTATCAGACGATATCAGGGATGTAGTAGGCTTTTTCTTATTCTCACCTACTCCACGTGTCTTTTTCTAGTTTTCATGTCTATGTACTTTCCTCTTAATATCATGTTTCTTGGTAAAAGTCTCATATAGCACGTACTAGTAGGTAACCAGATTATGTGGCTAAGGGCATGGTCTACCCTCCTTGGTTAGTGCCTTAAACATTCAGACTGAGCATGATTGGGTGTCCCTATAGTATATAGCGAGTTGTGACATTTGACACTCCTTGCGAGGTGACTTTTTTCCCATCTGTCGTATTCACACATTTGTAAAGTTTTCTTCGGACAACTCTAAAAATGACACTTATGTTGCTAGATTTCCATCATGGTGTAATGAACTAACACACATAAGCTCTCTTATAGTACCATTTTGTTAGAATGAAAGCTAACTCCAGCTAAATTTCCATCATGGTGTAATGTATTTGATGACAATATGGTTGTGTTAGATGGAAAACAACCTTATGAAAGCTAATAAATAGTAGCTTTACTCACCATGCAATGTTTTAAGAACGAAAGCTAACTCCAGCTAGATTTCCATCATGGTGCATTGTGATTGATGACAATGTGGCTATGAGATGGAAAAATACACTATGAAAACTTACACACATTATATTTTACTCACCGTGCAACGATTTAAGGATGAAAGTTAACTCTAGCTAGATTTCTAACACGGTGCAATGTAATTGATGACAATGTGGTTGTGATACATGTAAAACCACCTTATGAAAGCTAACACACATTAGCTTTCGCTCGTTGTGCCATGTTGTTAAAATGAAAGCTAACTCCAGTTAGATTTCCATCGTGGTGTAATGAGCTAACACACATATAGTGCCACGTTGTTAGAAGGAAAGCTAACTTCAGCTAGATTTCCATCATGTTGTAATGTATTTGATAACAATGTGGCTATGTTAGATGAAAAACTACCTTATGAAAGCTAACAGACATTAGCTTAACTCACCGCGCAATGTTTTAAGAACGAAATCTAACTCCAGCTAGTTTTCCATCATGGTGCATTGTGATTGATGACAATGTGGTTGTGCTAGATGGAAAAATACACTATGAAAACTTACACACATTAGATTTCACTCACCGTGCAACGATTTAAGGATGAAAGCTAACTCTAGTTAGATTTCCAATACGATGCAATGTGATTGATGACAATGTGTTGTGTTAAATGAAAAGCTAACTTATGAAAGCTAACACACATTAGTTTTCATTCATCGTGCCATCTTGTTAAAATGAAATCTAACTTCAGTTAGATTCCCATCATGGTGTAATGAGTTAACACATAAGATTTCCCTTATAGTGCCATGTTGTTAGAAGAAAATTTAACTTCGGCGAAATTTTAATCATGTTGTAATGTATTTGATAACAATGTAGCTATGTTAGATGAAAAACTACCTTATGAAAGCTAACAGACATTAGCTTTACTCACCGTGCAATTTTTTAAGAACGAAATGTAACTCTACCTAGATTTCTTTATGGTGCATTGTGATTGATGACAATTTGGTTGTGCTAGATGGAAAACTACATTATGAAAGCTAACACACATTAGATTTCACTTACTGTGCAATGATTTAAGGACGAAAGCTAACTCTAGTTATATTTCCATCACGATGCAATGTCATCGATGATGATGTGATTGTGTTAGATGGAGAACTACCTTATAAAAGCTAACACATATTAGATTTCACTCATTGTGCCATGTTGTTAGAAGGAAAGCTAACTCTTGCTAGATTTTCATCATGATGTAATGAGCTAACACACATAAGATTTAACTTATCATGCATGTTGTTAGAAGGAAAGCTAACTCCAACTAGATTTGCATCATGGTGTAATGTATTTGATGACAATGTGACTGTTTTAGATGGAAAACTACTTTATGAAAACTAACAGACATTAGATTTTATTCACAGTGCAATGCTTTAAGAATGAAAGCTAACTCAAACTAGATTTCCATCATGGTGCATTGTGATTGATGGCAATGTGGTTGTGTTAGCTCTAGTCTTTGTGTAATGAGCTAACACACAAGCTTTCCCTTATAGTGCCATGTTGTTAGAAGGAAAGCTAACTCCAACTAGATTTTCATCATAGTGTAATGTATTTGACAACAATGTATTTGTGTTAGGCGAAAAACTACCTTATGAAAGCTAACAGACATTAACTTTACTCACCATGCAATGTTTTAAGAACAAAAGCTAACTCTAGCTAGATTTCCATCATGGTGCATTGTGATTGATGACAATGTGGTTATGTTAGATGAAAACCTATATTATGAATGCTCACACATTATATTTATTTCACCATGCAATGATTTAAGGATGAAAGATAACTCCAGCTAGATTTCTAGGATAGTGTAATGCGATCAATGACGATGTGGTTGTGTTAGATGAAAAACTACCTTATGAAAGCTAACACACATTAGCTTTCACTCAGTGTGCCATGTAGTTTGAAGAAAAGCTAACTCGGACTAGATTTTCATCATGGTGTAATGAGCTAACACACATAAGCTTTCACTTATTGTGCCATGTTGTTAGAAGGAAAGCTAACTCCAGCTAGATTTACATCATGGTGTAATGAGCTAACACACATAAGCTTTCACTTATTGTGCCATGTTGTTAGAAGGAAAGCTAACTCCAGCTAGATTTACATCATGGTGTAATGTATTTTATGACAATGTGGCAGTTTTAGATGGAAAATTACTTTACGGAGGCTAACACACATTAACTATTACTCACCGTGCAACGTTTTAAGAAGGAAAACTAACTCTAGCTAGATTTCCAACATGGTGCACTTTTATTGATGACAATGTGGTTGTGCCAAATGGAAAACTACATTATGAAAGCTAACACACATTATATTTCACTCACCGTGCAATGACTTAAGGTTGAAAGCTAGCTCCAGCTAGATTTGAATCACAGTGCAATGTGACAATGTGGTTGTGTTAGATGGAAAACTACCTTATGAAAACTAATACACATTGGCTTTCACTCATCGTTCCATATTGTTAAAAAGAAAGCAAACTCCAACTAGATTTTCATAATGGTGTAATGAGCTAACACATAAACTTTCACTGATAGTGCCATTTTGTTCGAGGAAAACTAACTCCAGCTAGATTTGCATCATGGTGCATTGTGATTGATGACAATATGGTTATGCTAGATGGAAAACTACACTATGAAAGCTTACACACATTAGATTTCACTCACTGTGCAACGATTTAAGGATGAAATCTAACTCCATCTATATTTCCAACACGATGCAATGTGCTTGATGAAAATGTGGTTGTGTTACATAGAAAAATTCTTTATGAAAGCTAACACACATTAGCTTTCAATCATCGTGCCATGTTGTTAAAAGGAAAACTAACTCCAGCTAGATTTCCATCATGTTGTAATGAGCTAACACACATAAGCTTTCCCTTATAGTGTCATGCTGTTAGAAGGAAATCTGACTCCAGCTAGATTTCCATCATGTTGTAATGTATTTGATAAAAATGTGGCTGTGTTATATGGAAAACTACCTTATGAAAGCTGACAAACATTAGTTTTACTCACCGTGCAATGTTTTAAAAATGAAAGATAACTCTAACTAGATTTCCATCATGATACATTGTGATTGATGACAATGTGGTTGTGCTAGATGTAAAACTACATTATGAAAGATTAACACATATTAGATTTCACTTACTGTTCAATGATTTAAGTACGAAAGCTAACTTCAACTAGATTTTCATCACGGTGCAATGTGATCGACGACAATCTGGTTGTGTTAGATGAAAAACTACCTTATGAAAGCTAACACACATCAGCTTTCACTGATCATGCCATGTTGTTAGAAGGAAATTTAACTCCAGCTAGATTTACATCATGGTTTAATGTATTTGATTACAATGTGGCTGTGTTAGATGAAAACTACCTTACGAAAGCTAACATACATTACCTATTACTCACCGTGCAATGCTTTAAGAACGAAGGCTAACTCTAGCTACATTTTCAACATGGTGCATTTTGATTGATGAAAATGTGGTTGTGCTAAATAGAAAACTATATTATGAAAGCTAACACACATTAGATTTCATTCAATGTGCAACGATTTAAGGTTGAAATCTAACTCCAACGAGATTTCCATCACAGTGCAATTTGACAATGTGGTTGTGTTAGATGGAAAACTACCTTATGAAAGCTAAGACGCATTACCTTTCACTCATCACCTTATGAAAGCTAACATGCATTAGCTTTAAAAATCTTGATTTTAAACCTCTTCCTCCACATTTGTTGTTACAATTGGACAATGGAACTAGTGATAATAAGAATCATTGTGTTTTCATGTTTCTATCACTATTAATTGCACTTGGTGTCTTCATTACTATTAAGGTTGGGTTCTTGATTGTGGGGCACACCCATGAAGACTTAGATAGAACATACAGAAGAATGTCTTCCAACTTGAAAAGTAAAGATATATATTCTTTACCTGAGATGATGGATACATATCGCACAATAAAAGAAAAATGGGTGTTTCTACTTAAACTTATTGACAAAGTGTATGAATTCAACATTTTTCTTAATGGGTACATCGAGGAGGGGAAAAATGCACTAGTTGGACATCTTAATGTCCAATACTTTCAATTTCTTTTACTCAATGATGTTCCAGTTATGAGGTATAAAGAATCCATCAGAGACATTGAGTGGCTAGAACCAGTTGAGTTGTGGATATAGATGATGAAGGTCGACCTATATTGCCCACATGGAATCCATCTTTCTTACGTCCCAAATACAATGATGTTTATTTAAAAGAAGTAAAGGAAGGAATAACATCATACATAAAAACGTGGAAAGAGACTATTGGAAATGAGAATTCACCAATTGTTACAGAGGAATGGAATAAAAACTTGATTATTGGAAAAGAGTTGTTGATGCATTAGATGGAGTCTAAAATGACCATACACCCTTGGATGAAATTGATTCTTCTTTTGATGATTTTTGGCCCAAGATGAGGAAAAATGTTAACGTTGACGGTAATGCACTCCATACAATATCAAGTATTATGGATGTGGATTTTGATAATGTGACAAATGAACCGGTATATGTTGGACCCAAGTGTAACAAGCCAAAGCCAACATTCGATCCTAGAATTGATGTTGAGAAAGGAAAGATGTTGCTTGTTAGATCAAGACATGAGGATGAAAGAGAGATGATTTGGATGGAAAAATCCACCTCAGATATCTTCCAAGATGATGACAGCGAGACCCTTCATGTAAAGATTGATTGGTGACAGTCTAGCTCATGGAAATACAAGGGAAAATTTTTAGAACAATATTGGGTACCAAATCATGATGACACAAAACTTGGATCTATTCCAATTAATAGCATTGTTTGGGCATGGATGCCAAAGAAAGAAGATTGCAGGAAGACCAAGATAAATAAATGTGGTGTACAAGCCGTACTTGATATGCTTGAGTGAATATAAGGAGATTAGGTGGAGATGATTCATGCATGTAATTTTGCTTCTTGAATGACTTTTGGTATACATGAAGAAACATTTTTCAATGTTTGTAGTATAATAAATACTCTTTAAGCTACTTTTTGAGGAATTTTATATTATTTATTTCATATATGAAAATTTCAGTTCAAGTTCAATGTTAGTTAATATGATGATACTTTATGCGAATTAGATAACACCATTCAAATTTTAACCTTTTCAATTTGTCTTTTAAATCAACACATCTCACTATATCAAATGTGCATAATTATATTCATTAATGCATATACAAAACCCTTATCTTATTTATTATTAGCTTTTGCTCACTCTTTTCAATACCACTTTGAGCTTTTCATTTTGTTCCCCTGATGATTGGTGGAGTGTCCACTTGAAACGCAGGGATGTTTCAATACACCCAATTCAATTCCATAAACTCTCTTTGTCATTATGATTAATTGTGGAAATCTTTATCCTCAAGCTGTACTTGATCTGCTTGAGAAAATACAAGGAGATTAGGTGGAGATGATTCATGAATGTAATTTTTCTTTTTGAATGACAAATTAATATACATGAAGAAAAAGATGTCAATGTTTGTAGTATATCAAATATTCTCTTCAAGCTACCTTTTGAGGAATTTTATATTATTTGCTACATATCTGAAAATTTTGGTTCAACTTCAATGTTAATTCATGTGATGATATTTTATGCGAATGCACCTTAAAACATCCTATAGACTTGCTTTGTGAATAAATGTAAGGCACTTGTAATAAGGTTTGAAGTGATTTTTCCCTATTATTCGTTATTATAGTTGATATAAATTTAATTGTACTACTATGTTGCATTCAAATTCATAATTATATTTTCTCGTGTAAAATTTAAAGTGGTGCCAACTTTGTACTAGTATATTAACTTATACTTAATAAATACAGTACTAACGTTTTGAGTGTGCGGATTTTATCAGTTTGTCATAATTGTGATTGATTTTCTAGATTAAACTGTGTGAACGTTTTTCAGACCAATGCTTTGAGAGGACACTCCACCCATGCTTGTTACGGGACCATGAAAAACTCATTGTGGACTGAAAAGATTCCACATAAATTGATCCATAAAATCAATCATTAAGTAGTAACATCATGTTAGCTTTAATTCATGTTAGACATTATCATCAAATACATTGCATGATAAAGACAATTTAATCCATGTGAGATTTAATGCTGATCGTAATGCACTGCATGTAATATACGTATTATGGATGGATATTTTGATAATGTGACGGATGGACTGGTATATGTTGGACCCAAGTGCAACAAGCTAAAGACAAGATTCAATCCTATGATTGAAGTTGAGAAAACAAAGATGTTGCTAGTTAGATCATGAACTGAGGATGAAGGAGAGATGATTTGGATGGCAAAAACCACCTCATATATCTTCCAGAATGATGAAAGTGAGACTCTTCATGTAAAGGTTGATTGATGGAAGCCTAGTTCAGGGAAATACAAGGGAAAATTTTAGAACAATATTGGGTACCAAACCTTGATGACACATGACTTGGATCTATTCTAGTTAATACCATAGTTTGGGCATGGATGCCAAAGAAAGAAGATAGCAGGAAGACCATGATAAATAAATGTGGTGTACAAGTTGTAATTGATTTGCTTAACCAAATATAAGGGGATTAGGTGGAGATGATTCATGAATGTAATTTTCTCTTTGAACGAGTTATTAATATACAAGAAGAAACACTTTTCAATGTTTTTTGTATATCAAATATTCTCTTCAAGCCTTATTTTTGAGGAATTTTGTATTATTTACTAATATGAAAATTTTGGTTCAACTTCTATGTTAATTCATGTGATGGTACTTTATGTGAATTAGATAACACCATTCAATTTTTTATTTTTCAATTTGTTTTTTACATAAACTCAACATGTCTCTATATCAAATGTGCATAATCATATTCAATAATGAACCTTAAAATATCTTCTAGACTTCCTATGTGAATAAATGTAAGGCACTTGCAATAAGGTTTGATGTGAGTTTTCTCTATTATTTGTTATCATAATTGATATAAATTTAATTGTTCCACTATGTTGCATTCTAATTAATATTATATTTTCTTTTGTAGACTTTAAAGTGGTGCGAACTTTGTACTAGTGCAATATCTTATACTCAACAAAGACAAAGTAGTAACATTTTCAGAGTGTAGGCTTTCATAGCTTGCCATAATTGTGAATGATTTTCTGGATTAAGTTGTCAGTGAGTTTTTCAAACCAACATTTCAAGTGGGCACTCCATGCATGATCGTCTGGGAAACAATGTAAAATTTGTTATGGTTTGAAAAGCTTTCACATAGCTTAATCCCGGAAATAAATAGCCAAGTATTAACATTTAATGTCAATACCACTTAAGTTAATAATAGGCACAACACAATATTAATATGTTGTTAAATAACTTTATATTATGCAAGAAATTTCTTACACAAATTATTAATAATTCACCAGTCAAATATTGGTGACTAATATTGGTGACTTTTGTTTTTATACGTAAATAGAAATATTAATGATAATCAAAGTATATCATTAAATACATATTTATAGGTAGAATTTCTCACATAAATCTGTTATTCATAAAATCAACGTTCATTAACTTAGTTTTTAATACACCACCACCAACAATAATAATAATAAAATATGTCTATATTCTAATTCATAATTTATTTTAATCATTACTAAGATAAAACCTATTTTACTCTAAGTCATAAAATATTTTCTCTTGTTCACTATCAAGCGGTGCCAACTTCCAAAAACAAAACATCATACTCAAAAAAGACTTAGACTTACTATGATAACTCAACCTAGACACATTAGTTAACATAATTTCAATTAAATGAAATTCAAAGATAATAATAGCAACAAACATTGATTATTAATGTCATTAAATAAATTTAATAATAATATGTAAAAAAATTCTACAATCTATTTTCCGTGATATAATCATTGATCAACTTAACTTTTATTAGAAAATACAAATAATAGTAATATAAATCAATTATATTTCTATTCTAACCCATAATTGATTTTGATCGTTAAAATAATAAACTTAGCATATTAACACTTAATATATAATAGTTTTTCTTGTCACTTGTAAAATGTTTCCAACCTTATATAATATATTACAACATGACACTCAACACATACAATATTACTTTCTATGTCGAGAATTAAAATTGTTATAGTAACAAACACATTTGTAGTATGCCATTCAATAGTTTTTAAATGGGTCATTCTAAAATTGTGCCAACCTTCTACTAGTATAGGAACTCAACACCAACAATGTACTAGTTACCATATCAAATTATAATTCAATTGCTTAATCATAATAACATATACAATATTAATGCTTGGGGAGGCAGGTGCGGCGGGGATTCTCCTGAATCCCGGAGGACAGGTCGAACATACATTTGCTTGGGGGCTTGGAAGCAGGACCAACAACGAAGCTGAGTGGATGGCTCTTATTCAGAGCCTTCACATTCTCAGGGAAAACAAAATTCGCAAGGCCTTGATTTTTGGGGACTCTAGGCACGTCATTTATAAACTAAACATGGGATATAATGAAGGAGCCGTCCAATGTAGGCGACTTTATGAAAAAGCTAAGGTCCTTATGTCCAGCGGATATGAAGCATATCATATCCTCCGGCACAATAACTCGGCAGCTGACAGCTTAGCAAATGGGGGAGCTTCTCTCTTGCAAGGGCAGTATCGACAGAATGGAAATCGGCCTACTCACAAATATATTCCCTAGCTGGCGGTGCTGGGAGCCTTTCTTCTGGCTCTTAGCTTCTCAAGTTCTTGAAAAGTAGTTTCTTTTCTCCTTCTCCTTGGTTGCTCTCCTTTTGTCCCCTTTTCCTTATCCCTCCCCTCTCCCTTCTCCTTTCTCTCTAACCCCCTTTCTTTCTCTTGCCCCCCCCCCATTTTCCCTTCCCCCCTTCCCCCTCTCCTTCTTCTCCCAAGCCTTATCCCTCCCGCTCGACCTCCGCCGTCATTACCCTCTTAGTCTTGTCTTCTTTAAGGCCTTGTCCCACCTCCCCTTCTCCTTCCGCCGCGTGGTCCCTTCGCTGGAATCCTTCTCTCTCGATCCTTCTGGTTTTAATTGCTCCCCCGTATGGTAATTTACTCTCCTCTATTTCGCACGCTCTAGCTTTCCTTTTGGTCCTCGACATGGCTTCTGTGGGAAGTGTAATTCCTATCCGTTCCTCATCTCTTCTCGGTCATGGCTCTTTTGATGCCCTGAGTTTCCTCCTGCAAATTATCTCTGGTGTTTGCAAGGGAAGTTTCTATGGGTTTCCGTGGCAGGACCTTCCTTGCATTCGCTCTGTGGTGAAAGAGAGAGTGGATCTTGCGGCCTTCTCCCCGTGTTCATGCATATCCCTATCTGTTTCAACCCCAGCTGCTCTGAATTCAGGCTCTCGTCTCGGCAATAGCGCTATCAGTTTGGTCATTGGCTGCAAGTGCACAGGATGGAGACAGGGTACCGTGGGCACATTGGCTTGTAGTGACAGTGGGATTAGGTTGTTTAAAGAACTTTTGGCTCTTCATGCTTGTGTTATCAATTTTGTGGCCCCTTTCAGTTCTGTTTCCTCTCTTCAAAGGCAGTTCGCCCGCATCTCTCTCTGGTCAACAGCAAGCGAAATGGCACAGCATGGGGAAAACTCTGATTTGATGGACATAAAGAAGAACTTGAGGAGACTTTATGAGCTGCTTTCCATGAGTGTTATGGATAATAGAGAGACGGCTCAGGTGATTAAGAATATGGAGGATACAGTTAGCTACACCTCGCACCAAATTAGCAACCACGATGCTCGCATTGACGACAATGAGAGTCGCCTACGTGAAATTCAGGGACAGGTTGAAAGAATTGCTGAGGACTTGCAGAAATTCATCTCTATGAACTAGAGCAGCAGAGTCCATGTAGCTTCTGATGATGTTGTGCTTCCAATGGAGGAGGAGTCAGTCTAGCAGCCAAGAGGCAATCCTTAGTTTTATTTTGTCTGGCTTTGCTTAAATGTTTTTCTGTCTTTTAATTAGCAAACAGTTTGTAAGGGTTTACACAACCCTCGGATATATAAATTTTGAACATTCTCATTTTGGAATGTGTAAGGAAATTCAGTGGATGATCTCATGGTGCCGCCTCTTTGTTGAGCGCAGACACTCTACCCCCCTATGCTTGTACTGAATGGCTGTGCACAACCACTTTTAAATATATTTTCTTTCTGTTTCTGTTAAAAAAAAAACATATACAATATTAATGCCATTACATAATTTTAATCAAGTTACCATTTAATACAGACTATAGATAGTATTAATTGAAATTATGTAAGGAATCAAAGTCTAAGAATTTCATCATTTTGAAAGAATCAAATTCTAAGACTTTCATCATTTTGATTTGTCACAGACGATTAGAAAGTTGTAATCTAGGTGTTAACACAGTCCCTCTCCCCTCCTGTTGTAAAGGGTTCTAGCTCAATGGAAGAGCACCTGCATTAAAAGCAGGACAATGGTGGTTCGATTCCTCTGTGCCTTAACATAAATTAATATATGATATAAAATCTTAATGATAATATAAATATTGTAAGATATCTATATTTTCAATACAAATATGCTCTTTTCAATTAAACACATTGTTCAAATATTTCAAAAATAAATAATGAACACTTGCAATAGTTAGTTGAGTTGGTTCTCCCCCTTGTATATGAAAAAAACAAATTGTACTGCACTAATGCTATTCTAGTTCATAATTGATTCTCACGTTAATCTATTATTCATAAAGTAACATTCACCAAGTTAGTTTTTAATACACTACCACTACTAACAACAACAATAATATTATGTTGCTATTCTAATTCATAATTTATTTTAATCACTAAAGAGTAAAATTAGAGTTTAAAGTCATCAAATTTATTCTCCTTTTGATTATAAATGGTGCCAACTTCCAAAAATAAAACAACATATTCAACAAAGACAAAAATAATTACTATGACAATATTTATAATTGTTGTAGTAGCAAATACAATGCTGGTATTATGTCATAAAATAATTTAATCAACTTAACATTTAATACAAACTATAAATAATATTAATAGAAATTATGTAAGGATTAAAAGGCTATGACTTTCCTCATTTTGAAAGAACTCAATCTAGCGGAAGTTCTAAATTCTAGATCCACTAAATAATTACAAATTTAATGAAATATGTGTTCTATGTTCTGTTATACCAAGAAATACTATAAACTAAGGACAATTGTGCACACAAAACGTACTACAAAAATCATTGGTCTATGATTGGTAATCGCAGTGGACTCCAAGAAGGTGAAAATTTGATGGACATGGCACGAAAAATGCAACATCGTCTCCTATAGATAGCTCAAAGCACATCAATTAGTTTCCAGTTGGTATCGATACATCAATTAGTTGCCAGTTGCTATTAATAAAGGGTCATGTATCGATAAGAGTCCCACCATTGGATTAAGTGCATCATCCTGTAAAGTCTAGATACATTGAAAAAATATCTATTTTATTTGTAGGTACGTTTGTTGTAGTAAGATTTTGACAACTCTCCCATCGTTTGTGCAAGATTTTACAAATGGCATGCTTTCTTATCTTTGTAATGTTTATTTATGCATAGGAAAGGTGTAGCATTGCATTTTGAATCAATTCTCTATCATGAAACAACTTTTGTTAAGAATGTATGGATGAAACAAGGAAAAATATTAATGTCATTATTGGTTATAATATGGTCTAAGTCTAGATCTGAATTGTTGATCCAAAAGATTTTCTTTATACTAGGTCATTTTCCCTTCAAGCTTATGAGTTTTATCTTTGCAAAATTAATTCAAAACTCAACCTTAACTTTTACAACAATGCAATAATATATTACAGCCCATGAAGATTTTATATATCTCCATATAATTGAGGGAAACGAATTTAGATAAAATATATGGAATCATAATAATTAAAATATAGGAAATGGATTTAGATAAAAACATAAAAACTTGAACCCTGGCTCATAGCTTGGTAGGGCAGGGCATTTGCATTGAAATCTGCAAACCAACACAAGCTCCCTGCCCAATTCAATGATGATTTGTTGTATTCAGTAGGCATTAGTAGTGGTGTATTTAATGGGATGTAGGTATTTAAATTATACTAGGACTATTAATAAAATGTTTATAAACTTTGGTTGTATTAATATTTTGTTGAGGAGAGCCCACAGCCGAGTCTTGGGGCACAAAACCCTAGAGAAACGTCACCTGCACAAACCAATGAACATGCAAAAAAATAGTTTTAAGAACATATTATTTAATACACCTAAAAATTAAACTTTGCAAAAAGTTTATAAAACACAAAAAAGTTATCATGTGAACACCCAATTAATAGGCGTGAACGATTCATATATATCCCTTTGTCGGGGACATAATAAAAATAGTGATTAATTTATTTAAATAATCGATTTAATAAGATATATTTTGAGCAATTCATAATGAACTCATATTTATAAAATTAAGGAAGAAAGACATTATTTTTAATGTGGTGAAAAATTTAATGTTTGCCACAGGTTAGCTGATTATTTAATTAAAAATTTGAAATTAAACTCGTCAATAGTTTGAAACCAAAACTATTTATTTACTTGTTTTTAATTTCAAATAAAATTACTCCTTATTCAAAAAGTAATAATACAGAAAAAAAATAATTTATTCAAAGAATCAATTTAATAAGATATACTTTAAGAAGCTAGGAAGAGATTATTTTTTATCTTTTCATGAAGAATGTAAAAGATTATTCAATAAAAATTGTAAACAAATCAGGTTAATAGTTTGAAATCAAAACTTGTGACAAGGAAGTCACTACAAATGTAAGAGTTCATGCTTAAAACCATGTTTAGAAATTTTAATTTGTTTTTAGAAAGGTATATTCAACAATTTTTAAATAGACCTTTATTTGTATATTCAACAATTTTAATAGAATTTTTTATTGTAATGCAATACACTTTTTGTTGTTGTAAGTAGCAGAAAATTTTATTAAATACAAAAGATAGTATAAATATATTTTTCGTGACACTTGTCCAAAACTTGTCTGGGTAGAAACAAGAAGTTATTACGTCTGTACATAAATTTTCGTTGATATGGGAAACCAAGTTTCTATTTTTAAAAAATATCAAAGTTGTTTCATAAACTAACAAGCTAACATAGAATGAAACAAATGTATAAGTGAAAATAAATATCGTAGGCCTTATGAATTTTTCCATGGTTACTCAACAATAGGGAACAAATTGAAGTAGTCATCTTCATTCCCCAAGGGAGCAGGTTTAGGGTCCTGGAGTGGCCCTATGGCAACAGAAAGATCAGACATTTGTTGTTGTTGGCTATTAGTCTGCATTCCCACTTCATATTTCTGCACATTTTCCACCGCGTTAGTTTAAGATTCCTCCACATGTCTAGTGTGTTTGATATCCTCACTTTGATGTGTGTCCTTTGCATGGTCATGTTGATTCAACATAGGTGTGTTTGAGGAAGTTTCCTAAGAAGTGGAGCTGTCATAACCACCAAAGTTTGATGGAGAGTGAGCACGGTCATGTTCCCACAAAAGCTATGCAACAACATTCTTAATTCACCAATAATGGTAGATTCAATGTCACAAATCTTGCATGGAATGGTGGCAAGCCACAACTTTGGATTCCTAGTCATCTACCTCCCTGCGCATGCTGAGGGGAATGTGGGTGCCATATCCCACAAAATAGAACGACGTAATGTCACCCTGCTTCTTGCTCCCCTGGAGATCCTACCTCTACAAGGAGTGGCCTTGAGTCTAATCGACATAGTTGGCGAGTGGATTCTATTCATAAATTTATTGTTTCCTTGAATTTTTCTAAGGATGGAAGTCCAAATAACACCAGAGAGACTAGAAGAACGACAAGAAATAGTCTGTTGTTCGACCAGAATATGTGTAGATCCATCGAGCTGGGTGACTAGGATTCTAATGCTGAAAACAAAGACCATTAAATTTCCTTGATGCATGGAAGAAGCCATACAATCCAAGGCCTATGTGAAGTGACCAAAAGTACAGAGGTGCTTGTTGGGAAGGATGGAGTGAAAGTTGGAATGTTTTTCCAAAGGAGAGGTATGCATGGTTACAAGGGAGATAATGACAGCTATGGTAGGTGGCCATTAAGACAATGTCCCGTGTACCTCCACATCGCAAAGTATCGAGGAACCAACATCCAGGGTGGTCATATCCTCAGATGTGATGTGTAGAAAATCAAATTAGAGATCAAGGGATGCATACGAGTAGCTAGCAATATCATGGAGATGAGATTGTGATACAATCCCCTCATTATCTATTATGTCTACTATATTTTTAGATTTGCGCTTAACATGTTAGAAGATGATTGAACTTGCATTCTTGAGTTCCTTCATAAGAAGTTTGAGGAGATCTACTCTCTAGCTTGGAGACAATTTGGATGCAAGAGTATTGTTTTGGATTCTGGTGGCTAGAGAGATGATAAGATTCGGATCTCCTTCCAATATTAAAGGGAATATATTTTATCATTTGGAAATATATATACTTGCGATTAGAGCCATAAACTCATATGTGTTTTTTCTATTGATTCCAATAGACAATAAAATATTCTCTTCATTTGAACCCTCTAATCTCAGAAAATTCAATCAAACCCAGCCAGACCAGGGTTGTTCTTGGAGGCCCCATCAAAATTGCATTTGAAGAAACCTATCTAGGGTGGGATGCAAGTATCGAGGCTACATGACAATAGGATATCACAAAGAGGAATGATATTCAGAACAATTTGATTGCGATCCCAGTATTTCAGAATGGTGGCTTCAATAGGGTAAAACATAAGATCATCCCTTGTATAAGGATATAGTGAGAGGGTTTATAGGATATGTTGTTGGAAGGTGTTCCATATCAAATCAGGAGGGGGTTTTTAAAAGAGTTATTAGTCCAGTTGTCCAGAGTGTTGACTAAATTTCCACACATTCTCTATGATCTACGACAAAAAAATGATACTTTTCCCTAGAGTAAGTTGGCGAAAGGAAAAAGATAAAAAAAATATGATCTATAGTTTCCTCTTGTTTGTAGCACATGAAACATTGGAAATGTTCTTTAAAACCTATTTTCATAATATTTTTTCATGTTAGGGTTATTTTATGTATTAGGACCCAAAGGAAGGTGTGTATCTCCCTCCAAGTTTTGATGCTCTATATGTTTTTCCAATTGGGATATTAAGTATTACCACTATTGTAAACTAAGAGGTGATAGGATTCCTTTGTGGTTAAATTACATTTGGTTTCATGCCCCCATCTGAGGATTTCAATACAAGTAGAATATTTTATTTTGTGATTATTTAGTTCCTCCATGATTAGGTGGAAGTTGTCTGTAATAATTTGCATCAACCATCTATGTAGATCTTTCCAAGTGTAGAAGTTGGTGGAGGGGTTGGAGAGATAGAAATAATAAACAAATGTATTATTAGTGTTTTGAAATACCGGCTGCATCTACTGATTCTGGAAAATGATGGAAAGGCTAGGAATTTGTTTCCAAGAGTCGGTCTAGAAATGCGAAGTGAATCCATCCATTAACTCCTAGAAACTATGTTTATATATTCTATATTTATGTTGGTTGGTAGAATTCAAAATTAGAGATACCTTAGGATGGAGGGAATACCTTATAAGTTCCCATGTATCCCATCCTTCAACATACTTAGTATTCTAGAGTTGATCCCATGGTTTGGAGTTGTAAGAGACCCAATTCCACCAAAGCTTAACAATTAGAATTTTATTGTTGATCCTAGAACCCCTGAGCCCGAGACCTCCAATGGAATTAGGAAGGAAAACCTTCTCCCATTTTACCAAGGAACATTAAGGATGGTTTTTGTCCCCTCCCAATAGAATGGTGCACTAAAGGGTTCAAATAGCTTTGAAAACTCACCAGGGAGCATCAAGAACAAATAAAAGATAGAGTGGCATGGATTGGAGATAAAATCTGACTATGATGAGCCTGTCAATGAGATTAGAAGAGCTGTAGGTCAAAGATGAAAGTTTGTTGAATATTTATTATACAAGATATATCAAATAAGAGTGATTGAGGGAAGGCAAGATTAGAGGATCCCCAATATGCTTAGAGGTTAAACTAGTGGATATGGTAAAACCAATAATTATCGAAATGTTTTTTTTACTGATGACATACATATTCAAGAAGTAGATATTGGATTTATTCTTGTTGGTGGTGGTTCCTGGGGATTTGGAAAACATTTCAAGAATTTCATGAATAGAGAGAGGTTCTTGAATATATGGGTTCCCGATGACGAGATTGTTGTCATCAAATTTTTAGTGGGAGACTGGAGGGATGTCATGAGTAGATAGGCCTCTTAAGGAACCATCGGGAATATTATGCTTTAACATTCTATCGAGAACTTCTACCATGAGAGTGAAAAGGAAGGAGGAAAGAGGACCCCCTTTTCTAATTCCTCTAGAGTAGGTGAATAGGATGGAGGGGGATCCATTGATCAAAATGGAGAAGACTCATAAATGAAAGAGAGAATGCATATGGTATAAGAGTGACAAAAGTTCAAAGAGTGAAGTCTTTGTTCTATGTACTGCCATATTAATTTGATAAATTTCTTTGAGAGGTCATGTTTGAGGATAATACCCATATTTTTGAGAGTTTTAAGAGAATGGATTACTTCGTGGGAAAGGATGATCCAATCTAGAATTTGTCTTTCTTCAACATAATAGGTTTTCTTAGGGGAGAGGAGAAGTGGCAGTAGGGGTTTAAGGAAATTTGCAATAATATTGAAAATGATTTTCTATATGACATTGTAAAGAGAAATGGGACAAAAATTCACTGGTGTGGTTGGATTTTCTTCTTTTGGAATTAAGGAGAGAAAGGTAGAAATGAGGGTAGGTAAAACCCAATTATTTTGACATGATTCTTCCACAAGGTCACAAATATCCATTTTCAGCAAGCACCACCAGAAGTGAAAGAAATTCATTGTAAATCCATTCAGGCCAAGATATTTATCCTTTTGCATTTGAGTAATTGCATATTTGAATTCCTTTTCCTTAATGGGTTACATTATTGTTTTGTTGTGATCCTTTGTGATAAGAGAAGGAATCGTCTCCTGGAATTTCAAAATTTCCTCCGATCTTTGGTTTTTTGGATCTGAGAGGATATTTTTATATTAGGTGGTGAGTTCCTTCTTCGTATTTTTTCTGGTTTTGATATGCTCTCATGTATACGAATTGAGTATGGTAATGTTGTTATATATTCGATGTTGGATGGTGGATATGTGGAAGAATGCACTATTTATTTCACCCTCTTTCATGCAGTAGACTCTAGAATTTTGTTTCTGGATAATTTCATCCTACTTGCAATTATTTTTAAGTTGGGCAGAGAGTAATATTTCACAACGGTTCTTGTCCTCCTTCCTTCCTTGAATTGTATAGTTCCATTGGAATTCCTGCAATTCTTATTCCATATGGGATTTACTATCAAAGATGTTTCCAAAGGTGTCCCTATTCCATTTGCTTACATGGGACTTGAGAAGTTTGAGATTTTGTTGAAAGATATACATTTTAGATATTCCAATGACTCATAGGTCAGAAAACCAACCTTGCAATGTGTTTAAAATATCAAGATGAGGGAGCCAAAAAATTTCAAACCTAAAAGGACATTTTGATGAAGTTCCATTGTCATTATAGACAAGATAGAGGGGTCAAAGGTCAAACCCAATTGGTAGTAGAATAGTTGCTTTGAATAATCCTGTTGAAGTTACAATGTTATAAGAGATAAAACAAACCTATCCATCCTGGAGGAAATTTGCTTCAGGCCCTTCCTTCTATTATTCCTAGTGAAATAACCATTGGGGGTTTTGAGATCCACTAGGTTGTGATTATCCATTAAATATTTAACTCTAAGGTCCTCCTACGAGAGGATGCATCGACCTCCTTTATTTCCCTTAGAGAGGTGATCATATTGAAGTCACCTCCTATGATCCAAAAATGAGAGGTGTTGATTTGCAGCGTCCTATGTAGATAGTCGAGCATTCCAACTTTTGACTCCAGTTTTTGAGGACCATGAAACTTCATCAAATTCCCCCTATAACTTGTTCCCATCAGATGATAGGATGATGTTTCTATTTTCCAAGGATTCTTGAATGGTGATTTCCATGGGGTTCTATATTGTTTTCAATCCTATTGAAGTGCCCTCATTGTCTACAACAATAGCACTACATCCTTTCCAAATCCTTTTTGAAAGAGTTTCCAGATGACTAGCAGTACATTTGGTTTCCCATTCAAAGATAAATGCTGGTTTATCTTTGAGAATTCTCCAGCAGAGAATTCTATGTTTGGAGGGGCAATTGATGCCTCTGACATTCCAGGAGATTGGTTTCATTAGGAAACTATAGGTTGGGTTTGAAGAATTTTGTAACCTGAGCATATTTCCCAAATTCAACCAACTTGGTTCCTAGGGTTTTTATCCTCTACATATCTAATTTCCTTCCTCATTCCTTGATGCCCTTGATGTCTTTCATCAATTCTTTTTCGATTTAAATTCTATATACCTATCTTATAATTTGCATTGGATTTATGAAGGGAATCTGTTAGTAATTGGAGTTGCTTGGGTGATATGGAACTGAAGGCTTTCTTTTTCATGCTTCCTCAAGAGCCTGTAGATCCAATTCACCAATTTCCACATTGCTCATATCGTCATATGTTTGTATTTCCAACCCCAAGGAGGAGTGGTTGGGATTTATGTCTTGTATGTGACATTGATGGGATGGTTGGATTCAATATTTCCCTTGGATTTTTCTTTTGAGAAAGGTTCTATGGTCAGATCAGATGGAGAAGATGATTCAATAGGGACTGATCATGATTTGTTTTTGAAGAGGGGTGCTCTTCCTTGGATGGTTTTATTTCTTTATATTATTGAGAGTTTAAGGTTTTGAATTTGTAGTTGGTTGGGATATCCATTGCTTTGATCATGACAGTTTTACAATTTGGGTGTCTCCTTGTCAGAGCTTTCTTAAATCCATCTTATTGGTATCCTCTTGAAGAATAGTTGGTCATGGACTGTTGAGAGGAAAATCAATGTATAGATTCCCATGCTGATATTATTTACTACATCTGAAGGGTACATGTTCATAATCAAGTTGTTGGATCCATTCCACATCCTCATGCACCAATCATATTGAATATGGTAGGGTTTTGGAGATGTGCATGTAGACACATATTCTTTCATATGAGGTGTATTTTCTCATTGACAGTTGATTTGATTTTTTGAAAAAACATCAAGCATATTGCTGATGTCACTCAAAGTTTCTACATCCCAATAGTCTTGAGGTAGAGAGTATAACCTGATATAGATCGGTTTCCGTGTGAAATATTCTCTATCAAGGTTGTATCTCTCGATCCAATTTCTTAGAAAGAGGCTTCCTGAGTTGTATAAGTATGGTCCTCCTTCCATGATTGACTCCTTGTCTTTCAGATCCAAGAAAATCAATGTGAAGAAACATTTGGATCCCAATTGTAGATCAAAATGAGCTTTGGAATTCCACTTGGTGTTGATCCAATATATTAGGGCCCTTTAAGCGGGATAAATTATTATGAATTTGCATATAATCGCATGGTCCTTCATGAATTGAATGTGGGAATGAATTTGTCTTAAGGGAAGCACGATCCTTAGACTGGTCCCAGATATCAAAATGCATGTGTTATTCCTTTAGCTTCTCCCATTGTATTTTTATTTTAACGCAACTTCAAGGTTTTATTTCTCTTCTCTGAGCCTTGAGATTTATAGTTTTTCATGATCTTCTTCCTTGATGGTTCCTTCTTGATTTGGGAAGGTTTTTCTATTTTTCAACTGGGTCATCATCTGCTGGGGATTGATTCAAAAATATGGATTCATATTGAGGGAAAGAGGTGTTTCTGGATCCACCTCTTTGTGTGTTTAGCTAGCCATTTTTTTCATGATCGCCTTGGTTCTGGTCCACTTGGATCTTTGACATAGCTTCTGTATCCCAATGTGGATGGGAGGAACCTGTGGTGCCCCCCACCCCCCACGGGAAACCATGGAGTCATTGGAAGAATTGAGGATGAAATGTGGGAGCAATAGAAAGGAGTACGAGGTTAGGTTGTTCAGATCAATTACATACTGCACAGATGGTACAAATGGTGCATAAAGAGTTGATTCATTAGTAATTGCATATATTATTCATGAACTCACATATGTATCTATATTGTATAGATCATATTATTTTAAATCGTATTTTATAAATGTATATGATTTTATTCTTTACATTAATTTTAATATGAATTGAATTGTCAAAAAAAGGACATGTTATATATTATTCGGTTAAGCCATCCTTTTAAAATTAAACTATTATTATTATTATTATTATTATTATTATTATTATTATTATTATTATTATACAAAGTATTTATGGTTTAATGTTGACATTATTTTTACTCCCAAATAAATTCTAATAAATAATTAAATGAAATTCTAGGAGTTTATAAAATATAAATTTTGAATTATAAAAAATACAACTAGTTTTTTTTAACAGATGATATATTTTAATTATTATTTTTGTTTGTTAGAAATGATCCTTTCTTAGGGATAATGCATTTCAACCATTGGTTACTAAACCACAACCTAGGGGATTCTAGGCTGTCAAAATCACCCGAGGATCACACTTTCCATAGGCCACACCAACCCTTCACATGGATGGAAGTTTTAGTGCTTCATCCCAACTAAGTTACCCATAAGAGTATTCAACTTGGATCACCTTGCAAATGAAACCAATGTAAATTTTCCTTTAATATTCAACTAGGGATAAATAGTGCATGGAAAATATCAACTGATAACCACACATATTTTTTACGGTATGTAGCGAAATATAAAACTAAGAAATAAATCACAACATCACATCACAATATTGACACTATTATTTTGGGTATGGAAATCCCCAGAAAATCCCAAGATGGGAAAACCGATGCAACAGTCAAATATAGATTTTATGATGAGAAAATATGGAACTTTCACAATCACTGCGAATTCACCCAAACCTGGCGAATGGAGTACCCGATAGAATCACTGGTAAAATCCCAGCTAAACCTCAACAGCCTCCTATGTGAGTGTGTTCCCTAGCTATATGAAGCTCGATAATCCTTCTACTCAGTCCTCTGTCTTCTTAGCTAAATCCTCTATGTGTTCTCTCCAAAAATCGATCTCTCTTTTATAACTTTAGGTAAAGCAAAAATCCTAATTTCCCTTTCACTTTAACTAGTGATAAAGAAAAAATCCTAATTTAAATTTCACTTTAATGAGTGGTTCACTAAAGTTAATTTAGATCAGTTTAATTTATTTTCCAAAGTAAACTTAGGAAAAGTGAATTAAATACAACTAGTTTCCTAATTTAAGTCTTCTGCATGTAAGAACACATGCATGCAGGAAGACCTTCCTTGTTGTTACTAGTTTAACACTCCCTCTCAATGAGGAAGGGATTCAGTAGCAACCCCAACTTATACCTTAAATTCACAAAACTCTGTCTACAAAGTTCCTTGGTGAAAATGTTCTCCACCTGCTCATTTTTCTATATGTACTCCAACCAAATGGTTCCCCTTTGAAGAAAATCTCACAAGAAGTGGTATCTGATGCCTATGTTTTCTCTGATCATGGAACACTAGATTCTCAGATAGCTTGATGCCACTCTGATTGTCACAGTGAACTAATGTAATGTCTAGCTCGGTCTCGAACAACCTTGCAAGCAACTTCCTTAGCCACATACCCTCATAAGCAGCCATGCTGGCTGCCATGTGCTCAGCCTCTTCCGAGCTCAGTGCAACTGATTTCTACTTCTTGCTGAACCAATAGAAAACCCATGATCCAATGCTGAAATAAAAACCTAAAGTACTCTTCCGGTCCTCTACACATCCTGCCCAGTTAGCATATGTGAAACCTGCTAACTATACACTCCCCTTCTCTCATAAACCAATCCATACTTCACTATACCTCTGCTGTAGCAAAGTATGTGCTTTGTATCCATCCAATGCATTCTCCAAGGGTCCACCATGAAATGACTCAAATATTTGACTGCAAAGCTAATTTTTGGTCGAGTGTTTACCGGATACACAAGCGATCCGGTAAGCCGACGATACAAGGTAGGATCAAATACGTCTGACCCTGATGCAACAATATTCCTCTATTTTGAAACTAGAGGTATGGCCATAGTCTTGCACTCCTCCATCCCGAGTCTCTTCCAGATATTTACCGCATACTTCTCTTGTCTGATGAAGAAGCATCCATCTCCCTGCCAAACCTCCTGTTAGTTTTTCAGCATTAAGCTAGCATTATTAGGATCTTTAACTGAGAGAATAACAAGTACAACAATCAAACACAAGAGACAATGAACACAGTGTTTTTCCTCGGGGAAACCATAAAGGAGAAAACCCCACAACTTCCTTAGAGATAGAATCAGCACCAAAATAGTAAAATCCCCAAAACAGTATGTGATCTCTCAACATCAGTAATCTTCTTCTTGTCTAGCCCCAGTGTCTTCTCCTTCCTCAACTATGTGCTATACTTGAGTTTGTATGACTTGTGTGATAAATAGAGACTCTGGTTCTCTATTTATACTAATCCCGACATGACTAAAACCCTACCAGGGCTGACCTCTACTAGGAGATTCTAATAACCCTAGTTCCCCAAAACTGCAGGGACTTTAGCCCTTAGACAATTGGAGGGTTACCCACTATGAATTGACATGACTTGTTTACATAATTGATCCTCCTGATCGAAACATCGGGGCATGACAATATGACTCAATTATATTATAGATACATCCTGAAATAAACATCGGGTTACAATACATAAGATACATAGATGAATACATTCCGAAGTTACAAATACATCAACACTCCCTCTTAACTAGGAAGGTATTCTGTCGACATAGTTTTCAGCACTGGCCTTCTTCTCTGCATCAACTGGATTATCTCGTCATCTGCATCTCAATTTTTTTGAGTCTTCAAGTCATCTTCATCTTCAATTCATCATCAATCTTTGAATATGGATCATCTCTCGATCTGGATCATCATGGGACATCATCACTGGATCTAGATCATCATTGGGAATCATCACTGGATATAGATCATCATTCGATCTATATCATCACTGGGCATCATCACCAGATCTGGATCATCACTGGATCTGGATCATCACTGGGCATCATCACTGGATCTGGATCATCACTGGGCATCATCACTGGATATGGATCATCACTTGATCTAGATCATCACTGCTATATCATCATCACTGGATTTGGATCATCACTCGATCTGGATCATCATCACTGGTGCTATCTCATGATTCTTCTCATCATAGGAAGTTCTACAGAGCCATCCCTTTTTCATGTTGGTTGTAGTCCTAGCCTCCATGTAGGTCTTCGCCTAGCACTTACATCTGAGTACGTGGGAAGACATCCCTCAGTCACATCAGAAAGGGCTCCTACACTTATATCTGAGTATGTGGGAACACATCCCTTAGTCACATCAAAAAGGCTACTGCACTTATATCTGAGTACGTGGGAACACATCCCTCAGTCACATCAAAAAGGCTACTACACTTATATCTGAGTACATGGGAACACATCCCTCAGTCACATTAGAAAGGCTACTGCACTTATATCTTTTCATGTAGGAACCAATCCTACATGCATGTCAGAATGGCTTAGCACTCACATCTGTCATGGAAGGAATCAATCCTCTCACCATGATAGAATGGCTCAGCCCTTATATCTAATCTGCTCATCATAATGGCTATGGATCTCAACACTCATATCTGTCATGGAATAAACCAATCTTCTCATCATGTCAAAATCACTTTGGGACTCATCACTTTCCCTTGGAGGAAACCTTGATCTGGAGAACACCAAGCTTCTCCCTGAAGTACTCAAACTTCACTCTAGCCAATGGCTTCGTCAATACATTACATATCTATTCCTCTGTCGCAGCATACTAGAGCTTCACTGCTCCCTTCTACACCATATCCCTGATATAGTGGTACTTGATCTCGATATGCTTCAACTTTTCATGGAACACTGGATTCTCTGAAAACTTCATGCAACTCTAGTTGTCATAATATATACAAGTAGCATCCAACTGGAGATCAAATATATCATATAGTAGCTTTTACAGCCATACTACCTCACAACTAGCTGAACAAGCTATAGCATACTATGCTTCAGCTGTACTCAGTGCCACATAGGATTGCTTCCTGCTAAACCCAGAGATCACACCTGATCCCATACTGAAGCAACACCCTGAGGTGCTCTTCCTATCAATGGCACTACCTGCCCAATCTGAATCAACATAACCCTCTAGGTTAATCTTTTGATTCACATCATACTTGATCCCATAATCAATTGTACCCTTCAGGTACCTTAGAATACGCTTTGCATCAATCAAGTGAACATTTCTTGGATCTATCAAGAACTGGCTCAAGGTTTTCACAGCAAACCAAATGTCTGGTCTCATGTTCATCAATGACATCAATGACCTGATCATCTAATGATATATCGTAGCATCAACCGAATCTGATGAAGCATCACTCAATAGCTTCAAGTTCGATGCCATAGGTGTGGTCATAGCCTTGCAGTCCATCATCCCAAACCTCTTCAAGATCTCTACTGCATACTTCCCTTGTCCAAGGAAGATTCCATCTGTACTCTGCCACACCTCCATACCTAGAAAGTAATGCATCATCCCCAATTCCTTGATTTCAAACTCAGCAGAAATCTTTCCCTTTGTATCAACAATCAACCCATTCATACCTGTCACAAATAGATCATCTACATACAGTCGAAGCATCACTGGGTTACCATCTTCAACCTTGTAGTAAAGGTTGGAATCTGCTTTACTTTTGGTAAATCCCAAACTGGATAGAAAGCTATCAATTCTGCCGTACCAGGTCCTGGGTGCCTATTTCAAACCGTACAAGGCTTTCTTCAATCTGCATACATGAGACTCTCTGTTATGTGTCTCAAAACTGAGTGGTTTTTCTACATACACTTCCTCTTCCACTACACCATTCAAGAAGGCAATCTTGACATCCATTTGGTGTATCTTCCATTTCATCACTACAGCCAAAGCAAGTACTGATCTGATGGAATTGTATCTGGCTACAGGTGCAAAGGTCTCTTCATAGTCTATTCCCTCTTTCTGAGAGAAACCTTGAGCTACAAATCTTTCCTTATACTTTTCAATGATACCATCTACAGCATGCTTGATTTTGTAGATCCATTTGGAAGCTACAAGTGACTTCCTGTCTGGTCTTGGGACAACATCCCAAACATCATTCTTCATGATCGATTGGTACTCTTTGATCATAGCATCCTTCCATTCTTTTTGTTTTTCCGCTTCTTCATAATAGGAAGGTTCTTTATCAATGAAATCACATACCCAAAGTAGGATCTAGTCCTCTTTCTTTCTCAGTGATTCTCTTCTGGAGCCCCATATCTTTCTGCACCTTGGATAAGTTCACGTACCCAAGCAGGTTTCCTTGTATGAGTATTCTTCTCCAGAGGTATATCTACAGGTCTTTGTGGTTCCTCGAAATCTCAATCTTCTTCTTGAGCCTCTTCATTCATGGTTGTATCATGAATTCTGGGTGCTTTTTCTTTTGCTTCGTCAGGTTCTTCAGCAGGTCTCTTTCTAGATTTGTTGTAAGCTGTGTCTTCTTCAAATGTCACATCCCTGCTGATGTCAATCTTCTTGTATCCTAGGAAATAGATTTGGTTATCCTTCGAGCTTTCAGAGTATCCCACAAATATGCCCTTCTTTCCTGAAGGATCTAATTTTGTTCTCTTTTCTTTTGGAATGTGTATGTACACAGGACAGCCGAATATTCTAAGATGGCTAACTTCTAGTTTCTTACCAGAGAAGACTTCTTTAGGATTCTTGTTCTCAAGTACTCTATGTGGAGTATGGTTCTGTACATACACTATTGTTCTAGCAGCTTCAGCCCAAATATGCATAGGAAAATCTTGATCATGAAGCATTGCTCTTGCAGCTTCCATGATGGTTCTATTCTTCTGTTCTACAATCCCATTCTATTGTGGATTATAAGGAGTGGACAACTTCCTCTTAATCCCTGATTCTTTGCATAGCTCTTTGAATTCATTTGAAGTGAATTCTCTGCCATTATCTAATCGAAAAGTATTGATCTTCTTTTCAGTGTGATTCTTGATCAAAGCTTTGAATTCCTTGAACTTACTGAATACTTCATCTTTGTTCTTCATGAAGAAAACCCATGTCTTTCTAGAAAAATCATCAATAAAATAAACATAGTATGCATACCTGCTTAGTGAGTTTGATGACATAGGACCACATACATAGGAGTGGATGATTTCTATTATGCCTTTGGCTTTACTTTTGCTGCTGGGAAATGTCTTCTTTGTATTCTTCCCTTTCACACATCCTTTGCAAACCCCATCATGTTTTGCTTGGAATTCTGGAAGACCTTCAATAGCTTTGCTTGCAGTAGGTAGTGCTCTGTAATGTACATGTGCAAGCCTTCTATGCCAAAGCTCATTTGGCTCTACTGTGTCATGGACCAAGGCTTGTTCTAGATGGCCCTTCTATTTGTACAGACCTCCTTCTTATTCTCCAATCACTACCGCATCATCAATAGTCTTTCCTTTAGGCCACATAATGACTTGACCATCTATGAATGCAACCCTCATTCCTCTTGCATCCAATGCTGATATGGAGAGAAGGTTCTTCTTGAGTCTTGGCACAAACAATACTTCTTTCATTGTTAGAGACTTACCAGAGTCTAGTTTATATGAAGATTCCCCACCACCTTTTATTGGATATTGGTAGTCATCTCCTAGCTTCACCTTGTGAGGTGATTCATGTTCTCACAATATCACAAAGGATTCCTTGAATCCAGTCATATGTTTGGAAGCCCCGCTGTCTATAAGCCAATCATCACTTCCATGAGAAATGTTACCTGTGAGAGCAAAGATCAGAACATATTCATCCTTGCTTGAAGAATATTCACTTTCATATCTGGATCTCTTCTTGGATGGTTCATCATCCTCTATAGCATGAGCATGATGTATTCTTTTGTTCCCCTTCTTCTTATGAGAGTGGTTCTTTCTCTTAGGACAGTATTTTGCAAAGTGTTCTTTTTCATCACATGTATAACATATAAATGTAGATATGTCCTTTCTATTGTTAGAATGAGAGCTCTTACCTTTGGAGTAATGAGGATTTCTTCTTCCCTTCTTGGAGTGAAATGTGAGGGATTGATATTCAATTCCCATCTTTTCTTCTCGGGATGCTATCCGAGCTTCTTCTTGAGAGCATTCTTCCCATAGTCTACTGAACTTGACTAACTTCTTTCTAGCATAGATTCCTTGGATGAAACAATCCCATGACCTGGGAAGGTTGTTGGCTTCTTTCTTCTCTTCTTGGTAGACCCAGGTTTACTGTATTGCACCAAAAAAACCCCTAGCTCACTAGCCCTTTCAGCGACAGACCACAGAACGGCCTAAAGTCTCACCCGAAGTGATCCTAGATGGGGTGGTTGAAGAATCAGGTTTCCTCAACCAGGTTTTGTAGCATCCTAGGCACTCTTGAATCTAATTAACCAATGAGATCTCTCTGCAAGGGCTATTTCTCTCTTCCTATATGATTCTGCTATGGAACTGACTCTTATCGCATCATATCTTCTAAGACGACGCACAAGCTTTCTCTCCTGCTTGACTCTTAACCCGCAATATCTCACACCGCAGCTCCTCCGACAGTTGGATATCGCCATTCTTCACTGTGATATTTCCTACAGTAAGGCTCAGTATGATTATCAACTCTCAAGGTCCAGAGGCTTTCTCCCTGGGTATAGTAGCTCAGTTAACCTTCATTAGGATGTTAAACAACTTCACTTAAACTTCTATAGTCTAACATGTTCAACATCAACTACGCTCAACTCCCTGAACTAAATATACAGAAGTCACTTAACACTGTAACTGTTATCTTTTGTGAATCAAGCACTGATAAACTCATATACAGAATACTCGACACATTCAACCCACATTTAACCTTCTAAGTTACTATAAACTGAAGGACAACATACATACATTCATTATTGATAAGCAAAGTTCATGTAAGGGATAACAAATAGCAAATAAGTAGAGCACAATCACATGAACAGTTGCACAACACATGAATTTTATGTGGTTCACTTCCAGGGGAGGAAGCTACATCCACAGGAACTATGTTTTATATTATATCTTGAGAGAATAACACAGTTCCACTGCAACCTCTTATGCAACTTGATATCTTCTGGGAAACTCCATGCACATAGCCAGCAACCCTTCTCTCTTAGATCTCTTCTCTTCCTATAATGCTTTCTTCTTACAATATATCCCGAGATCTTCTGGGAAACTCCATGCACACAGCTGGGAGCCCTTCTCTCTTAGATCTCTTCTCTTCCTCTCTCTCAATCCCTGCAGATTGTTACATTCATGCTCAAGGAGCCATCCACTAGTTACAGTAAGATAAATACAGACTTAATAACAGAACCAGTGCTCGACTCTTTCTCAAGGTTTTACAATACTGATGACAACTAGTAACAACTAACTATCTGATGAGCTAAACTTTCATAATACAAAATACATGACTAAATAGGTGTACCGAAGGTCTCACCATGATACAACACTGTGGGCCTATCCCAACAGTAACCCAAAAATCCTAACTGTGACAGTTGGCCTATCTATACTTTGAATTACCGCTTACTGGTCACACTGCAGCTTCCTGCAGTATTCCATGAATTTCGGCACTGATCGCAGGCATGAGTGCTGCTTCCTCAGTCGCTCCCCTTCTGTCCTTTGTCTTTAATACCTTGTCCAGATGCTCCTTTTCCATTTATGAGGGTAGCTGATCCCTCCTATCGTCACAGCTGCCTTGAATGCAGTGGTTGAGCTCTCTCTTCTTGGCCACTTCAAGTACTTCTTCCTTTGACTTTCTTGTTTTGACCTTTATCGTATCGCCAAAACTATCTTTCCTCCAAAAATTATCCATCTTCTACCAAAAATAGCAGCTTTTCCTGTAGCTGCGGGAACCTACTCCAACAAAGGCCATTCAAGGTAGTCATCACAATCTCTGCATTTTCCACTTCTTCATCAACAACTTCTAATTGTTCCTTGATCTGAGAAACACTTGTGAAGTAATACTGGATAGTCTCTGCATTCTGAATCTTCACATTCTTTAGTTGATTCCTCAGAGTCATCTTCTAGTTTATGTTATTCCCTTCAAACAACTTGGTTAGGGCATCAAACATAGCTTTAGGTGTCTTGAGAAAGGACACCTATGGGATAAGGTGATCCTTGATAGAATCAGCAATGATCCTCTTCACCATAACCATCTTCTTCTTATGTAAGGCCTTTGCCTCATCTCCCTCTGGAACTGGAACCTCCTCATGAATGTAGGAGTCTAATTCATTCTCTTCTAGGACCAAGGAGATCCTATACTTCCAAGCTCGGAAGTTATCAGCTCCCTCAAGATTTTCATCAAGCTTGGTATGATGAGACATCTTTAGCTGAGAAACTCAAATAGAAATACAAAATATTTTAGATCTTACCAGGTTCAAGATGTCGGATCTGAAACTTGAGCTGAAATCCTGCAGAGCTGGCTCAGGAGCAAATTAGGGTTTTGATTTTCCAGAGTTTTGTCCACCCAAATGCCTTGAAATTTGTCCCTAACTTCGACTTTGGGGAGGATATCAATCTAGGCTTGGGCTCACTGAAAAATTCCTCTTCTGTGAAAATCCCTAATTTTTGACAGTAATGACAGGTCCAAAACTGAAAAACCTCAAAATTGGATTCTACTTCGACAGAAAGATGCACCCTAAGAAGGAGAGTTATTCCACCTTACTTTTGCTGAAAATATGTGGAGGAATATCCACAAACTAGGAATCCCTAGTTCCCACAATTGCACAGTTTCTTCTTCTCAGGTTAGCTCTGATACCATGTTAGTTTTTCAGCATTAAGCTAGCATTATTAGGATATTTAACTGAGAGAATAACAAGTACATCAATCAAACACAAGAGACAATGAACACAGTGTTTTTCCTTGGGGAAACCATAAAGGAGAAAACCCCACAAATTCCTCAGAGATAGAATCAGCACCAAAATAGTAAAAGCCCCAAAATAGTATGTTATCTCTGAACAGCAGTAATCTTCTTCTTGTCTAGCCCTAGTGTCTTCTCCTTCCTCAACTATGCGCTATAATTGAGTGTGTATGACTTGTGTGATAAATAGAGACTCCGGTTCTCTATTTATACTAATCCTGACATGACTAAAACCCTACCAGGGCCAACCTCTACTAGGAGAGTCTAATAACCCTAGTGCCCCGGAACTGCGGGGACTTTAACCCTTAGAAAATTGGAGGGTTACCCACTATGATTTGACATGACTTGTTTACATAATTGATCCTCCCAATCGGAACATTGGGGCATGACAATATGACTCAATTATATTATAGATACATCCCGGAATAAACACCGGGTTACAATACATAAGATACATAGATGAATACATTCTGAAGTTAGAAATACATCAACACCTCCAAGCCCAAAAAGTAATGCATCAGCCAGGGATGATTTTAAGAACCCCCCCTAGAATTATATGTATAAAAATTGGGCGAATCTCTCCGATATATAGGAAAAGTTGAAGGCGATTTTATCAATAATATAATATGTATATATAAAAAATTTGGCGAATCTTTTATTTTATTATATAATGTTGTAAAATTTTGGCGAATCTTTCATTTTATTATATAGTATTGTAAAATCTTGGCGAATCTTTCATTTTATTATATAATGTTGTAAAAACTTGGCGAATATTTAACTTCATTATAAAAAATTGTAAAAATTGGTGAATCTTTCACTGATTTATATAATATTGTCAAAATAAAAGAATAACAACATTAGTCAAATAACATGAATCACATCATCAACAACAAAACATGTAGACTCATAAGTCACAACAGGAAGGTGTCAGTGAAACACAACTACACTGACTAGATTCAGGGCAAGTGGGGACTCCACTTGTTATCTCGTTCC
>LPNX011125661.1:0-18271 GCA_001517045.1 Pseudotsuga menziesii | reverse complement strand
AAGAAATGGGAGAGATGAAAATCGACACTAAACCTGATGTCCGACCTGTTAAGAAACGTCCTTATAAACTAGCTCATAAATATAAGGAAATAGTTAAAATGGAGATAGACAACATGTTAGCTGCAGGTATCATCTACCCCATCGACCAGTCGAAATGGTCAAGTCCCATGGTCGTTCAGCCTAAGAAACACGACCCGACCAGACTGAGAATCTGTGTCGACTTTAGGGAACTTAATAAAGTCACACTGACAGACCCCTTTCCCACACCTTATGCTGATGAAATCTTGAATGAAGTGGCAGGCCATGAATGCTACTCCTTCACAGATGGATTTTCAGGGTACAATCAAGTACCTATAGCAAAGGAAGATCAGAAGAAAACCACATTTGTTTGTGAATTTGGCTCTTTTGCTTATAGGGTTATGCCTTTTGGACTAAAGAATGCACCTGCAGTCTTTTCCAGAATAGTTGTAAAAACGTTCCAAGAGTACATCTATAAGACTATGGCAGTCTACTTCGACGACTGGACCATATATTCCACCTTAAAAGATCACTGCACATGGCTCCGACTTATGTTGGAACGATGTCGACAGATTCAACTTTCCCTCAACATCAAGAAATGCATCTTTATGACCCCCATAGGGATACTACTAGGACATTTTGTTTGTAAAGATGGTATTAAGGTTGACTTTGCTAAAATTAAAATTATCCTGGACTTGAAGCCTCCAATAAACCCTAAACAGGTTCGGGTGTTATTAGGACATACCGGGTACTATAGGAAGTTTATCTGACATTACTCAGATATGACCTACCCCTTAGAAGAACTACTCAAGGATGATATAGAGTTTAAATGGACAAAGGAATGCCAAATCTCCTTCGACAAACTGAAGAGAAAACTCATCGAATCCCCCATACTTAGATTTCCAAATTGGTCGATCAAATTCCATGTGCATATCGATGCATCAGGCATAGCAATTGGAGCTATCCTGACTCAACCAGGAAACGATGGAATGGACTACCCTATAGTTTACAGCAGTCGAAAACTAAATAAGGCTGAAAGGAACTATTCGACCACCGAACGGGAAGCACTAGGAATGGTCTTTGCACTTCAGAAATACCGACACTACCTCTTAGCTAACCCCTTTATATTTTACACCGACCATCAAGCTTTGAAATACCTCATAAACAAACCCCTTCACCATGGTAGAATTTGTCGATGGCTCTTACTGTTCCAAGAATTTGAATTCGAAGTGGTTGTCTGACCAGGGAAGTTAAATGTCGAACCCTACCACCTCTCCCGAATCGACACAGGAGAGGAACCGACTGGAATCGACGACGAACTACCAGATGCACATCTATTTTGTATAGAAGAAGTACCAGAAGAACTGGAGGAAATTGCTCAGTTCCTAGAAACAGGTCAGGCACCAGAAGGTCTGAACACTAAAAAGAAGCAAATCCTAGCTATGAAGGCTGCCCCCTACAGCCTCATCAATGGATTTCTATACAAAATGGGGCTAGACGATGTTCTTAAAAGATGTGTACTTGCCCATGAACGAGAGAAAATCATGCACGAAGAACACTACGGACCAGCCGGAGGACACTTTCAGGCCGACACAACTGCTAAGAAAATTCAACAGTCTGGACTATGGTGGCCGACGCTTCATAAGGACTGTAAAACCTTTGTCAGTCGATGTGACAGATTCCAACGACTTGGTCGACCACTACCGAGTACAGAAATGCCCCTGATCTCATTCAACCCTAGTCTCACCTTTGAAATTTGGGCTATAGACTTCATAGGACCATTCCCTGTCCCAGCCCGATGATCAGGTGCCAGGTATATTATCACTGCAGTCGAATATGTTACTAAATGGGCAGAAGCAAAACCTGTCGAGACCTGTTCAAGTGAAGTAGCTGCTAAGTTCATTTATGAAAATATTATTACTCGATTTGGATGTCCACTCACCCTGATCAGCGACCAAGGATCACACTTTGTTAACAAAACTATCAAAAATCTAACCGACAAGTTTCACATCGACCACCGACGTAGTACAGCATACCACCCTCAGTCGAATGGTGGAATTGAAGCTTTCAATAAAACCCTGACAAAAGGACTGACTAAAATATGCAGCGCTGACAAAGATGATTGGGATGATGCAGTGTGATGGGCATACAGGACAACCTACAAACGGTCGACTGATCAAACACCATTTCGACTAGTATATGGGCAAGAAGCAGTCGTACCTCTACACTTCAGAAAACAGGCACCTATCATTGCACAGATACTACACGTCGACGTTGAACAGGCCAGGAAGGATAGGTTACTTCAACTTCATAAATTGGAAGAACATAGACTTATGGCCATCCAACACCAAGAAATACAAAAACAACAGCAGAAAGCTTGGCACGACCGTAATCTCAGAAACAAAAATCTGTCAGTCGGTGACCTTGCCCTACTGTATAACAGTCGAGTCAAAGGCAAGCCTAAGAAACTTCACACAGAATGGATGGGACCTTATGTTGTCGAAGAAATACATCCCAATGGGTCGGTCCGACTAAAAACATTGCAGGGCCTGGTATTTCGGAAGCTTGTTAATGGAGCCCGACTTAAACGATACAAACATTGAAAAAAAAAAAAATAACGGTCTTAACTGACCCCAAAAAACCTATAAAAAGATACAAAATACCAAAAACTCAAAAACCGTACACTCAGAAACCATCATGACAGCCACTCACCCATTCGACAACCGACTTCATTTCCATCGACCAACAATGTCGACCGTCCTCACCACCGACACCGACCGCCGACCTGGAGCGTCCCATCCCGCATTAATGGCCTCGAGCCCCGCCCCAGATTCACGAAATCGCACTCGAGTGTTGCAGTTGGACTGTCAAGTCCGCCATTAATTCACCCAGTTCAACACTCCACCCCACCCGCGCCTATAAATAATGGACATTCCACAGTTCATTCACCACACCACGCCCCCTCTTTCTTCGGGACGAAGAAATGTTTTGTTTGTGGGGGAGATGTAGAAGGAGCAAGTCGACATAAGCCGACTTGAACGAAGACCGACTTAGTCGATCAGCCGACTAAGTCGAGAGACCGACTACGTCGGTCGGCTGAGTAAACACAGTAGTTAGTCTGTTAACTAATAGTCGTGTCGGTTCGGTGAACCGACAGGTAGTTATGATTGTAACTGTTTGTAAACATGTATATTAGGATGTTGAGCCACACAAGAACACAGTTCAATTCTTGGCTTTGTATGATCTATTGAGAATAATATAATCTGTTCATGTTATCAGTTCTTGTCTCTGGCATCTGTGTATATTTCTGTATATTTTATGTATTATTGGTAACCTTATGTGATCTGTGAGATTACAACAATTCCTAAGAGTGGATGTATCATACTCTCTTGAAGGCCTGGTTTGAAAGTTCTTTCTAGGTATCATCATTCTCTTTACTATTTCAACTAGGTACAGGTTTATCTCCTTCAACCAATATTTATTTAAGTAAACTTGGGTGGGAGGTAAGTTGTATGCCAATGAGACATAACCAAGAATATAAGCAGCATAGCCCTGTTTGGAAATATTGGCTAAAACCATCGTTGTCACATCTTCCCTAGGTAGTATCCATCCAATCACCTCAGAGCATGGGAACAGCCCGGGTCTAGTGGTTATCTTAATCAGAGCTGACTTCTCTATGTTGGCATATATGGTCAATTCTTCAAATCCAGCATCGGGCACATTTTTATTTGAAATAATCCGATATATTTCACCCCACTTATATTCAGGCTCTACCCCAGTGGTAGCTCTAGTGTCTTCATAGATATATCCTACCTTGGTAATGATTTCCACATCAGGTTCTCTTTCAGCAATAGGGGCCTTTCTGCTTCTGTCTCTTAGACATGTCGCCTTTGAAGAAGTTTCCCTACCATAGAACAAGACATGATTTTAGGCTATTGGAGCTTTTCAATTAGTGTTCTAAGAATGAAGAAAACTTGTATAAAACATTTACCTCTTCCATATTCTCAACAGCTAAGCTATCCAAAAATTAATGCAAAATCGAGAATAACAAGAAAAAGCTTCTGAAAATTGCTAAGTCTAAACAAATCCTAAGTCCATCTGCAACTAGCAATAATCGTGATTGACAATACATCATTTACACCAAAATGCAATCCAATTTCTCACCCAAATCAAAACATCCCATATTCAGTAATCGAAAACGTGTGAAACAAAACCCTTTGGAGTTCAGAAAAAATAGGGCAAATTCCTATGATGGAAATAAACTGAAAAATTCCCCCCTCCCCCGGACGACCATAGAAAAACTCGACAAAAATAGATCCCCACTATAAATGCTATGAAACTGACCAATACTCCATGGCATAAGGATGCAAAATCAGACTTAGACGACCAACTATCGACGGCGACAATGCCTAACCAGAGAAAAAAACCCTAGGTCCCAAAAAAATCGTAAACTTAAAAGGAAGGGGAAACCATGGTTGGCCTACCTGGCAGACGAGCTGTGCAGTCGACAAGGAAATATGAAAACTCCATTGAAATTCCACCCACGAACAAGATCCTGGCAGCTAAGCACGAATGCATAGTTCGACTCGACAGGGACAACAAGTGTGAGTTCACAAGGGTAAACAATAAAATAATAACCCTACCCTATATATAGACCTCGGTGAAAAACATCTAGGCAGGAAAATAACCTCTATGGGACAACGAAACAACTAAGGCATCAGGTAGTTAATTCATCAGGGAGCCATAACAACAGGCAATGGATAAAGTATGGGTTCTGCGGTGAAATAAAACATCGACAAAATAAACATTAAGGACTGCAACATCGGACATCAAAATGACTATAGCATCAGATGGTTAGTTGAAAGAGGAGCCCTAATGGTAAAAGTCACATGGACCAAAAGTTTCGCAGACCAGTAAACATTAGAGAAAAATAGAACAAATCATCAGCAAAAATCAAGCGAAACATCGACAAAATTCAATCAAACCATCGGTGAATGGAAAAACTACATGTCGGATGGTTAGCCTGCTCCGAAGCCGTAATGGCAGGATTCAAATAGAATACAAACTCCGTGGCAACCAAAAAAATCGACGATTGTAACACCCGAAGACTAATCCCCTGATCAAATGTCTAAGATAGTTCCAATAGCAAAACAAACAAAATCAAAGACCCCGGAGGATCGATAAAGATAAAGGATTCCGTTGGAGTGCTTGCAATCTTCCATTCGAAATGGAAGCCACACAAAGGACTTATGCTCCGATGGTGATGAGACAAAAAATGACGATATGAATATAAAACAAAAAACGCGTTGATGAAAAACAAGGCTTTCGATCGGGCCATTTGTTATTGAGCTTCCGCAACGGTGGCTGCTTAGAAAACTATGGCCCCGATTCATAGTTTGATAAGCTTTCGACAGCAAAAAATAAAATCATCCATAAGTCAACACATCAGCAAACAAAGATAGTCATTCAACAATTTACATCAATTTAACCTCAAAGATTGAAATCTGTAGCAGAGGACAACAAAGTTCATCAATCAAAAGCAAATCTAGGCAAGATAAAATTAAAAGGAGGGTCCAAAATTTTTAGAAATTTGGGAAAATGTTGCAGCTGCAATAGGTTCTTAAGCTTGAAGCTTAGGGAAAATGGTAAAACAAGGTTTAAGGCTTAATCCTATGATTTATATGATACATATGTTACTTATGATTTGGGGATTAACTTTGGGATATCGCATACATTGCATGGACTATACCTTACATGATACCTTGTAATATAAGCTTGGGGTGACGAGTTGTAACATATGGTTTTGCATTTAAACGATGGGTTTTAAATCTTGCAAGGAGTTGGAGACCAATGTTAATGAAACATTTGTCAACTATATAGGTGTGGGTTTTGGGTGGATAGTGGACACCAGGCTTGTGCCATTAATTCTCCCTGGGGTTTGGGGTAGCCCAAGATTAGGGATTGGCTCCATGAATGATTTGGTCATTTTTCTTGGTATGTTGATTGTTTGGTCTCATCTCTACGTTGTGGATGTAGGTGACTTCTTAGTTGACAGAGGTAAGTCTGCATTGGGTTTTAATAGTGTTATGCTTTTTTTTTTTGCTTACTCAGCCTTCATACTTCTCATTCATTGTTGTTTCGGTGGTTGTAGGTGACAGGGTCGATGAGGAGTAGCATGGCTCAAAGATTTGTGACTGGTTTGTGGGTGATACCATATGGTGCATGGTAAGCCTCTTAGCCAAGTGTGTGCTTGTCATCTCTCAGCCTTATGGGAAGGAATGAGTTTCACCTCATTGTTGGTTTGGGGTTTACTATGGGTTTCTATTTTCCTTCGGGCTTGGTTGGTGAAGATTTGGGTTTGTAAGTTAAGAGTTCTGTTAACAGGGAAATGGGAAACTTTGGGAATTTTACAGAGTTTGCGTTTTTTTATGTGATTCGTATTTTGAATTGGGGCTTTAAGCCATGGGATACACCATTTCTTGCAATGGTGCCATACCCCTTGGAACGACTGTGTAAATTGTATTAAGGTGATAAACCACCGAGTTTTGAATATATACGGTGTTTACATTAATTTTCCATGGTTATTAAACAGTACTATGTGTATGAATCAATCCTGCATTTTTACTAATGTGTTGTGGATATTTAAACCTTGGGTTTACATATGGCATTCATCCTTCAATATGATTTTGTGAATTGTTACTTTGATTATTGTTAATAGTTGAATGAATGGAGACAGTAGTGATAGCAAATGGCTTGGGGCCATGCCGTGAATGGCATGAGCGCCCTTGCATGGCAGTTGTGATAGTGTAGAAGGTTTAGGATTCACGATTTCATTTTTAATATGTAATATGGATTTATAAATACACCATGGGTGTAAACCCTTGGTTGACAGGGGTTCTATAGATTTTGTTATAGACAGGGTTTTAGATTATGGGATTGCATATTTATTTTAATTGGTTGAGGCTATTCATACAGCATAGGGTGAAAATATGAGAATCTCATGAACCTGCCATAGCATAGTGATGTTATTACAGTAGCCCGCATACACTATGTGTGTAGTGCGACCCTAATAAATATAAAAAGACCCTACAGGATTTGAATCCTGGTTGTTGCTTGTATAAAAACTTGGGACTGTTTCTAGGAGACTATAATGAGGGTTGTAAAGAAAACAATTCCTGTGTATTAATGTAATTTCATGGTTTTAATTCATTATATGGAACGAAGGCATGGTTACATAATTGAGTATTGGTTATGTATTTTATGTTGTGGTTTTTATTAAGGCCCGCGACTTGGATTTGTATATCCATAGGGGTCGATACTGCGACCTCTATGTAATTTAAGGGTTTTGAAATATTACTTGGTTATTATTAGGTTATGGCTATGAGAGATATTATATGGGACTTTAAATGATTTATGCATGTGATTATGATGTTGTTTATTAAAATATTTAGGACTGTGGATTTTAAATAAGAGAAGAGATTTGATCTTGGACCAAAGAATGGCCACAATACTTACTCCGTTCATTGTTTATGATGATGTTATTTTTAATGGAATGATTTAGTAGTTAGCTTGTATTTAGATATGCAGACCTTGAAATTTCTTTACTATTTCATTTATCTTAGAAATAATTATAGCTTGTACTTAGTTGATTAGATTCATAATTCTATTTATGTTTGTTGATGTATATAAATTTATATATTTAGTAGCTTAGTTGTAGAAAATAGCTTAGGTTAACTAGGTTGTAAATTATACTTATATATATATAAAGCTTACTTCTAAAATTGATTTATTTAAATCTATAACATGCCTCTACTGACAAATCGAACATGTCAGTAGAGTATAAACACCAAAAGAACATATAAATATCATATCTAGATTAAACCTAGTTTGTAAGTTAACAAATTTTCATTAGGAAAAATTATACATGAAGGAAAGCTAACATGCAAACCCTTGATAGACATTTATAAAGGACTTAAATTTAAGAATTAATCTAAAAGAATAAATCATGGATAAATCTAACATAAGAACAAATTACAATCTAGGGTTATACTATAAAACTGTAAACCCTGAAAGATTTAAACATAGAAACAAATACATAGGGTTAGGAGATATAATATGAACCTTGATCTAATTCAACCAATTGTTTATGCTAGAAAATGAAATAGGAAGACTAGGATATCATACCTGTAATTCTTGAATCTCCTTTAATGGCTGAACCTACACACTTAAATAAACAACATTAACAATTCATAGGCATATCTGACCTCTGTTTTAGATGAATGAATCACTTGGGAACTACCATGTTCCACCCAACCATAACACGGAACCATTCCTCGTTTCAATCCAAATCCCCCTGAGCTAGATTCCAAAATGCTTGTAGCTTAGATCTCCTAAGGTAGGGTTTCCTTATTGGTATATCAATTCTGGATCAGTTCTCCTTTTCCTTGTAGGAAATTTGTTCTCCAAGAATTCACTTGAGAGAAAAACATGTAGAATAATGATTTCTTCAAAGATAGATCAGAACCCCAAGCCTTTCCTTAGATTGAGAATTTATAGACATACTTTTCAGTCAAAGGGGCAGCGAAATCAAGATACCTTGGCTTCTTGATTTAACCCTTTTTAATTAATTTTTGTAATTTTTAATACTTTAACTTAGGAACTTTTCACTAGTTCCTAATTAGACTTTTGTAGGTATTGGACTATTTATCATTAATATTAAATAATAATGGATGGAGCTTTTCATTCTTTCTTTCATCATTAATATTATTATTAGATTTATTCTTTATCCATCCCATGTATAAAATACATAATAATATAACACTTGTTAACATTTGTCTTTGGGCATCATGTATCATGATCCCTAGGACACGTCTTCATTAAGGTCAAATATGGAGATGGTTAGGTCTTCTAGGATAGGAAAATTTAAACATCCTTACATGTTGGATTCCCTCGTATAACGTGGTAGTTCTTCAGTACTTCATGAGAATACATAAATTCAAAATTTCATTTAATCACTTATAAATAAGTATGTTGAGATCAATATTTTTCTCGAGTCGTTTTCACTCGGAATTTTATTAAATTATTTTTAGTAATCCCTAGTGCATACGAGAGCCCATACTCAATGCTTAAATAGGGATTTACAAACTTAGTGTAATTTCAGAGTGCTTCGCTCAACACTAATGCTAAGATGTACTTCCACGATACACCTAGAGATACAATGGCCAAGGATCCAATGCTCCAGATCTTATGCTCAACATCTACATGGAAGGCTCTAGGGCTTATACGAAACACTTCCAATTATCTTTTCATGTGTTCTAGAGCTTCTCGCTCAACACAACATTAATTACTCATGTGCTCCAGAGATCCTCGCTCAACACAAAACATCTCATCAATCATGTGTTTTAGGGTCCATTCCCAACACAAACAAGCATATATATATCATCAATAGTTGGATTATGCCCAGTATATAAAACAAATCATCATGTTCATATGCAGTGGGGTATTCAACCCAATATATCAAAATAAACAATAAATATATCATCATAATGAATATGCTCTTTCCTATAAGTGTTAGGTCTGAAATTTGGGATATTACATCCCTCCCCTCTTAGAACAACACCGTCCCTGGTGTTCTAGGGACTCAGAATTAAATCATGAAACAATGCGGGATAATCCTTTCTCATGGTGGCTTCATTCTCTGAAGTATCCTCATCATCCTGAAAGTGCTTCCATTGCACTTTCAACTAAACTATGATGTGATTCCTAAGTTGCACCTCCCTCTTGTCCAATATATGAATAGGCTCAGGGAAAAAATCCCTTTAGGTTCCACCTATAATAAGGACCAATCAACTACATGTTTAGTATCATAAACATATTTCTTTAAAAAGGATGCATGGAACACATTATGGAATATTACATGCACAGGTAACACTAGCTCATAATCCACTCACCCTTTCTTGTCTAGTATTTCAAAAGGTGCACAAAATCTAGGTGTTAATTTACCACACCTACCCAAGCTCAACAAGCTTCGTTTTGATTTCACTTTCAAGTAGACATGATTGCCTATTTGAAAGTATTTATATTTTGTTTTTCGATCCGCGTAAATTTTATGGAGGTCTTGTGCTTCTTTAAGGTTCACCTAGACCTTAGTAACCAACTATTCCAAGTCCATTAAAAATCAGGCCCTAACATGAGCCGATCCACTGGACTATCCAAACTAACCGGTGTTCTACACTTTTGTCCATAGAGTACCTCAATGAGATTCATCTTGGAGGAAGCCTGATATCCATTATTATATGCAAACTCTGCAAGATGCAGATAATCCTCCCACTTGGTGGGGTTTTTCATAACATACATCTGAAGCATGTTTTCAACAATTTGGTTTACTCTTTCTTTCTTCCTATCTGTCTGTAGGTGATAAGCAATGCTAAAGTTCAACTGTGTGTCTAATATAGAGAATAAATATCTCCAAAATTTTCTTGTAAACTTAACATCTCGATCTGATATCTTTTCCTTAGGTATCCCATGCAATCTAAATATCTCTTTCAAGAATATATCGACAATGTTCACTACCTTGTAGATAGACTTCACAGGAATGAAGTGTGTTTCTTTTAACAACTTGTCAATAACTACAAAGATACAATCATTTTGCTTCTTACTTTTCAGTAAACCGATGATGAAATCCATGCTAATGACCTCCCACTTCCATTCCAGAATGGGTAATGGGTTCAGCAATCCCAAAGGATGCTGATGCCCAGCTTTGACTAGCTAACATTCCTGGCATTTCACGATAAATATCGCAATGTCATCCTTTAACTTAGTCCAGAAAAGTAAATTTTGACGGCAGATATCGTCTTTTGATAGCCCAGGTTCCCTGAGTAGGGTTCTCTATGAAATTCTATGAGGATGCTGGACCGAATGTCCCCTCCTTTTGGAACGTACAATATATCCTTGGACCATAGTAGTTTGGATTCATATACCTTGTATTATTTTTCTTGTTGAGAAACCTGTCCTCTTAGAATTTCTTAAGGATTTCTACATAGAAAGGGTCAACTATGTTTCCCATTCTAATCCTCTCATGCAAGTCTTCATTGGTTTGACTCAAAGTCACCTCACATATCATATGATTTCATCAGCTCAAAGCATCAGAAACCTTGTTCTCTTTTCCCTTAATGTGCTTTAGTTCAAAATGGTACTCACTAAGGAAATCCAACCACCTAGCTTTCCTCTCATTTAGATATGGTTGAATGAATAAATACTTCAAACTCATATTGTCTATTTTCAAGAGGAACTTCCTTCCCATGAGGTAGTGCCTCCACATCTTCAAAGCATGGATGATGGTCGCTAACTCAAGATCATGCATGGGGTATTTTTTGTTCTCTTTTAAATTTCGTGATTCATAGTAGATCGTGTGATCGTTCTGCAAGAGGACTCCTCCAAGTCCTTCATTGCTTGCATCCATGTAAACTACGAAATCCCCATCAGGATCCACAATTTGTAGTATCAGTGCGGTCATCAAAAGCTATTTAATCTTTTGAAAACTTTCTTCGAACTTGGTAGTCCATAAGAACTTATTTTCTTTCTTCTGCAAAGTGGTCATGGGGAAAGATATTCTCAAGAAGTTATCAATGAACTTTCGATAATATTCAACTAATCCCAAAAAGGACCTAATTTCAATGACACTAGTAGGGGTGGACCAGTCCTTTATGGCTTGAATCGTTTCTAGGTCCACAACTATCTGTGTCTCTGATATAATGTGACCTAAGTACTGTATCTGTGGTTTGTAAAAATCATGTTTACTAAACTTAGCTTAAATCTAGTGTTCTCGCAACACTCATAATACTATGTGAAGGAGTTCTTTGTTCTCTTATTTATTCTTGGAATAAGCTAGGATGTCGTCTATAAAGACCAGAACAAACTTATCCAGATATTTACTGAATATGTTGTTCATCATACACATAAATTTTGCGGGTGCATTGGTCAACCCGAACGGCATCACTACAAACTTTTAGTGCCCATACCTTGTATGAAAGTTGGTTTTGTGAATATCCATGTCCCGAATCCATACCTGATGGTACCCAGATCATAGATCAATATTGGAAAATATTTTGGCTCCTCCCACCTATTCGAAAAAGTCGTCAATCATAAGGAGTGGGTAATGATTCTTGATAGTCATTTTGTTGAACTAATGGTAATTGATGCACATCCACATCATACCATCTTTCTTCATTATGAACAATATCGGTGCTCCCCAAGGGGACACACTAGGTCAGATATACCCTTTCTCTATCAACTCTTGTAGCTACGGTTTGAGTTCCACCAATTCTGGTGCACTCATGTTGTAAGGGGATTTGGAAGCTGGAACTTATCCTAGTGTTAGTTCAATGGAAAAGTATAGGTCTCGTTTCAGAGGTAATCTTGGGATTTCCTCGAGAACCACATCCTTGAATTATTCAAGAATGGGGAAATATTCTATGCATTTTTCTCTATCAGACTCTATGTCTCAAATGTTCACTGCAAACAACTTCCAGCCTTTCCTAACACATTTCTTCACTTGTAAGGAAGATATTTTCCTTATGGAAACTTTCCTTAGAATGCTCTGAACCTTCACTTGGTTCCCTTGGCCACAAGATTTACTTGTGTAAGCAATAGAGCATGAAATGGTGGTGTTCCAACCATTCCATGCCGATAAGTATATTGTATGATCCTAATGCTAGGGTGTTTACATTTAAATTTGTAGGAAAACCATTTAGGTTTACTTCAGATTCTTTAACTATTTCTGAAAATTTTCATTTCGTACTTGTCGCTAATTGTACCAGACAAGGTTTTTAATGCTTTACTTTTCCTAGTTTGCATACATCAATAATTTTAGGAGAAACGTAAATCCGGCAAGCACGAGGATCAAGAAGTATTGAAATAGAAGTGTTCAAGATCTTACCTTCTATCTCAACCATAGTAGCTTTATGGTCTGCTTGTCGGCCATCCAATGCTGCATAGATTTGTGGTGTTCCTGCTATGTCCTCAATGGTTGGTTCTTCTTGTAAGTTATGCAAGACCCCATTGGTCCTATTCTTACAATATCAGGCATAATGAGGCCCGCTGCATTTCCAGCACTTGATCGGTAGTAGAGTAGCATTGGCCCCACTTTATACCAGCTTGTTAACATTGGAAGCTGGTACATAAGGCTTCGTACCAGATTTATTGAAGTCATTCTTGGTTGGAGAGCTGTTATTCTACTTTCTGTATGGCTATGGGTTAAACCAAGGCATGTGGTTATTAGAAAATTTCTTATACTTTTCTCTTTTTTGGTTCATGTTCTCTTGTCATAACTTCCCATGCTCATAGCAAAGCCTGTCCTTATGCAGCGTTGTATCCAAGGTCTTAGGCATGTTGAATTCAATCCTGTCTCGAAAGCTTAGAGGAAGACATCCAAGGAACCGCTGGATCTTTACCTTTTCTTATTCAATGTATGGTACAGAATGCAACAGATCTAGAAATATATTAATAAAAGAGTCCATATCATGGATCCCATATGTATCTTGTGAAACTCTTTCACCTTTCGGTCAAAGAACCTTTCTGACATATACTTCTCTTGGAAATTTTTTCGAAAGTTATCCCATCGTATTTATCTTAGCTCATATTTCTTGGTGTGTTGCAAATGCCTCCACCATCTAGCTTCCTTACCATTGAAATTATAGATGGCCAGACAAGCCTTCATCTCACTTGAGTAGTTATGAACTTGGAAATATTTGCTCGTTCCCACCATCCAATCTTCAGCTTTCTCCCTAGTGTTTACTTCACCTTCATACGTCGGGGCTCTTATTTTTCTAAATCCACCCTTAAATACTGTCATCGCTTCTTTGTTTCTTTTTGTGAGGAGAAATAGATCCATCACTGGAAGGAATGTGATGATCTCCTTTCGGTGCTTCCGAGGAATATTCCTCTTTTTCATCTCATCTTGGGCTGGTGGCTCATTTATGGTAAGGTTCTCTTTTAACTCCATTTGTGGATTGAGTAGGTCTTCCTTGCGGGCTTCCTCCCATCATATTTCTTAGTAATGCTTCATTAATAACTTGATGTTCCTTTCTTTCATTTAGACTATCTTCTTTGAAACTTTTCAAATCTTCTTGAAGACTCTGTATAGTCTTCAAAATATCAGAATTTAATTCCACCACTAGATCTTCTTCCGAGGTGGAGGTGTTCATATTTCCTAGCCGGTTGTTATCTTCTCTAGTATTCATCATCTGAACTATTCTGCAAAAGTTCTTGTAATTTAGAAAAAATTTAAATGACAGAAAAATTTATGTTAGTAACAAAATTTAATAACATACTTTATTTTCTTGTAGTGAATTCTTGGTGTGCCCATAGGTCTCTTAGTATTGAAACCTGACTCTGATACCACTTGTAATGTCCCCAAAAATTGAAAAAAAAAATTATTAGGCTAGTAGAAAACTGCCTATGCAAAACATTATTTATCTTGCAGAATATAACGTACATTAAATGTACCACTGCCTAGTCGTAAGCTGTTCTTACATTCACTAGTGGAAAATGAGAAATTAGTGACCAGGAGACCAAAAATTTTGGTCACCACAGTTTTTTTAAGGGATAAATGACCAAAATTCATAAATTTAAGTGAGCTAACTAAAAACGACCAAGATAAATGACCAAATTTGGTCACGGGATATCTATACGAAAAATGACCACATAACAATTGGTCATTTATTTGGTCATTTTTAGTTGTCACTCTGACAATGAAAAAAATTACAAATTTGACAATGAATTTGTAAATTTTACTAAATTCTCCACAAAGTGACCAAACTCATCAAACGATGTCTGAATGCTATATTTTTCTAATCCAATGTTTGCATCTTCTGTACCCCTTCCATGTCATTTCTGGAAAGCCCCTGCTTTGGTCTATCTCCAATAGATTCTAGCATAGGTAAACATGCATTCTTGAACTCTTCTTTTATAATGACCACGATATTTTCCAATGCAGTTTCCTCCTTCAAAATATCTCTCATAGAAATGGACAGTCATATTCGGTAATCTAACCCATGGAATGGCTGAGAGTGACATTTTGGCTAGATTGAACTCCAGTAACCATGGCCTTATAAAAACACTTGTGTTTCCCAAGAATCACTACTACATATAGTTTAAATCTCCCACGGCAATTTGCCACAAATAAGTGAAAATCAAATTTTTCGTGGAAAAACAATTTAAAATTCTCAAAAAAAATGAAAATGTCCCCGATGATCATCGCTATAGAGACACATAGTCCATTACGTCGCTATAGAGACAAGCATTCGTTCGTCTCCCCTTGTTAATTAATGGCAAGTTTTATTAGCTTATAACCTCAACTATTTTATTTGGCAAGCCTCTAACGTGGTCATATTTAATATTTATTAAACTTAAAACACTTCTTTTATTTAATTAAATTCATTAATATTATATAATATCAAAATAAAATAATATTTTATATTAAATTCATTTTCCTAAAATTTCAACCTTTCTTTATTTATTTATTAAATCTTTGTTTCCACCGAATTGTTCATATCCATAATAATATTATTATATAATTATTAATTTTCTTACTCATATTCTATTTTTTATGAAAATAACACTACTTTATAATCCCATAATCTCTTCTAACTCGAACATGGTCAAAATTCAACTTCACTCAATCCTTTATAATTCCTCTTCTTACCTTTCTTAAATTGTCTTTTGCCCCTTTGTCAAAGTCCAACTTCACTTAGCCCTTTTTAGGTAGCTTGTGGTACTCCTCTTGAGGATTTGTCATTGTCCTTAGATTTGTCATTGTCCTTAGTGATGATGTTGAAGAATTTGTGTTAGACTTATTTTATCTTATACAGTAAGAAACTATATTGTTATAATTGTGATTTTCATTAAAGATTTGGACTTATGACTCATATTTACAGTGAGTGATCATTGTAGGCCTATAATGACATTTATCATACATATTCAAGTTTAGTATAAGGCATCTAAGTGTAAATATTAGGTATCAAAGTCAACAAACAAGGGTCCATCAAAATACACCTCAAAGATTTTATAATGCATTATTTGATCTTTATGTTTCATTTAAATTACTAATAAGTTCGGGTCCAAAATTATTCTCGCATACCTTTGATTTTGAGTGTAATTCAGAAACAGGATTTGGTCATGCCGACTGTAGAGAGGTTTGGAAGTTGAATGACTTTCAGCTTCTGCAAATGGGCTCTTCTTCCCTGCGCTGGATCACTTGCTGAGACAGAAATTCCTAAAGCACTTTGTAGCAAAGAGAGGATATATCGTGCTTGTGTTGCTGAGACAGGAATTCCTAAAGCACTTTGTATCAAAGAGAGGATATCTCGTGCTTGTGTTGTGATTGGCTGAGAGAGGATCATAGCTGATTGAAGGCTGGTGCATATGCCTGGAATACCCTATGGTGTGGGAATTGGCTGAGTCAAGAGTATTGTGGGTTGGGTTGGGCTGCTGATTGGACGACGGGGAAGAAGATGGCAGGTGGGCTGCAGATGGATCGTCGCTAGGAAAAGACACCATTTGTTGAAGCTCGATTGGTCATGCATGCGTGGGCAAAGAGAGGCACTTCTTTCACTTGGTATTTTTGTCGCAATCCACTTATGAACCTCTGAACCTTCACCTTTTACTCTCTGATGTAATCCACATACCTTGCTTTTCCTTCACCTCACGAGCCGATTCATGTTTTCGGTTCTGAGCAATTTATTTTGGTCCTTTTGGAATTTTCAAGGTAGGAATCGATGCGATATTGGGCATATTTGGGTTGGGAGCGACACTCCATAAAGGATTAGAGCAACAAGTTCTGCTCGGAGGATGTGAAGTACTCAATTAGCAGAGGGAAAAATCTTGTAAAATGCACATAGATGGATTGAACTGCTTCTTTCGAGCTTATTCCAAGGTGGGTATTAATTATTTTTTTCTAAATGAGAAGTTTATTTGAAAATTTGGTGCTTTTTTTTAAAGTGTATCTTAAGATTCACCATCTGTAAGATGGGTATTGAAAATTCTTGTTTTTCTGATGTCCAGGTATTGAAAAATTGTGTCTCTGTAAAATGGGTATTTGAGAAATATCTTCTTTTAGATAACCGGTTATTGATTAATTCTGTTTCTGTCAAATGGATATTTAACAACATGAATTTTCGTAAGGAAAGCTTAAAGAATTTTTCTTGTTTAATATTTGAAATCATTGCATTTTCAAGATATTGGAAAATCCTTCCAAAATGGTATGGGTGTAATATGGCATCATTGGGAATTGTATTACCTGAGCTATAAAGGGTTGATCCCAGAACGTTTTACCTGAGTTAGGAGGGTTGAATCCTAAAAGGTCAGTATTTTCTTGCTTGTGAAATCCTCAAATACTCCATTTTGTCTAGAATTTTAGCCTCAGATTTTGCTGCAATAGAAAAAAACCGAAAACAATGAACAATTTAATAACGAAGACAGTGTGTTTTTTTTCCTAAAAACACAATTTTATTGTACTTGTCTGTAACCACCTATTCTGCTTTATAGAATAGGATTTTTGATTCATTACAATTTATAAGTGAACCACTGAGGTCGGTCTTCTTTTTCTGGAAACAGGCTATTCTTTAGTAAATTGTGTCAAGAACTACCATACCAGATCTCATTCTACTAAGGGTAGAATTGTATATTTATTTTCACAATACAACATAGCCTGTAGGATGAAATTGGGCTTTTTCAGGATTGAATAACTTAGTGACATCAAAATTTTGTTGTAGTTGTGCCCAGATATTTGACTTCATACTAGTGTAACTGCAATTGACATGATAATCCCATTGTCAACTTGACTCTACCTCCAAAGATGTGCCCAACTTACAATTTCAGATATACAAATTTTTCAGCGGCTGGAACTTCACCAATTTTATGTAGGGTTTGCTTTGTTGGTTCGTCGTCTACCCCTATTGCCATGATCACCCTCTTCCTAGGAGTAGTTCTGCCAACACTCATGAAATATACATTGACATTATGTGATCCTAGAATGCTTCCCACATTTCCAATCATACCAAGTTGATCAACTTTCCTGCAAAGAATGAGACTACCCTCAAGACTAACATCCACACTCAAGGCTCCAACTCTAGTAAGATGTGCAATACCATTCTGTTGTGCCCCTACCCAACAGCCTTTAAAAACCATTATTTCATCGAATAAAATTGTGTTTTGTTTTGATGAAATGTTTGAATTTCATATGGTAAAAGTGAAG
>LPNX011125656.1:1388479-1420143 GCA_001517045.1 Pseudotsuga menziesii | reverse complement strand
GAAAGTATGAGAGAAAGTTGAGAGCATCGAAACTATAGTCCATTGTTGCCAGAACTGTATGCTTGAGTCTGCATCCCTTTGTCCCTTGGAGCACTGTTGTGTTATTCCCAAGCTTGCCCATTGTCAGTAAGCTTGCTATCGAAGTGATGGAGGATTGAGGTGGTGGAGGCCCAAGTGGGGGATTCAGTTTCTCCGGTTCGCAGACGTGCCGTCAGAGGTTGTCACTTGTAATCTCTGATTCTTATTAATAGAAATATCTTTTCCTGTCCAGTAATGTGTATTTGAATGAATATTGTTTCCATTGGAATATGTCAAATGCTTTTACATTATTGATTATATATGCTAGAATAGATCTAACACCATGAAATATAGTATGATTGTATTGTTTACTTGTTGTTGAGGACGTGTTATAACAATTCAAGCTGAAGTTTGGAAAGCTCAACGGGGATCTACTTCAACCGTCCGGAATAAGGTACGAGGTTCGATCCTTTAGTGTTAGATTGTTTATTTCTATTGCATATTGGAGAACATTGATTTCTGGAGTCTAGCTATCTGTTGTGGTACCCCAAGCCATAGGAATTTCTCTCCGTAACAGCCCCCATTCTTGATCAGTTGCTCCTTGATTGGTTTACAAAGTCTTTACTTCCACCTATTTCTATAGATATAGCCATGGGAGGCGTTGTTACTGAGGGGAAAGCTATTAGTCACGCTCAATACCTAGACTTGGTTTACTCCCAGTCATGTACTCTGTATGATTTGATTCCCCATGGTCCTCAACCTACAACTGATCCATCAAGACCGACAACTAAACCACCTGCTAATGGCATACTTGGTTCGGTTCAAACGCAAACGACAGCCAAATCTTCTAAGAAACAAAATCAAACCACCACTCTGTAAATCAACCAGCACCATCTACCAAACCTTCACCCTCTCCTGTTGCTTCCGCTGAAGTAAACGTGATCCAATCAAATGAATCTTCCAGTGGAAAGAAGAAAGGAAAAAATAAATCTAAAAACCTGATAATTAACAGGAAGGAAACAAAACAGAGAACTCAGATACTGATTCAAAACCTAAGTGAAAGGTAAAATATCCTTGTTTAATATGCGGAGGTGACCATTTTACAAAAGAATGTCCTTGTTGTGAGGAAGTTAGTAAGTTTTTGAAAACTTCACCCACCCCAGCAGTTTTGAAATATCCTTTCCCTTCCCAACAGCAGTTAATGGATCATAAGTCCTTGAACGAAACTTCTTTGTCCATTGTTGAAGTTCGAATGATGTCTAGTGAAATGGTTAATTTAAACACAAGATCACACAGTTATGACCCTCCTCTGAAAAAGAAACCTGATGATGTTCCATCTAAAAAACCCTCAACTTCCACACATCCTCCTAATAATGGTCTTCACATTGAAAAACCTATTCCAGAAGCAATTTTTCTTCCACCCAATGGTACTCTACGCAAGTCCATAATCAATCCTAATGCTCGTGCCACCCAATATTATAATATTGTTGAAGATTTAGCCCAAGAACCCTGGGCTATGTCAGATTTAGAGGTACTTCAAACCTACCCAACTCAACGGAAGAACTTGCTTACTGCCCTTGGAGCTATGGATCCTGAGAATAGTAATATCATCACTTTCAAACTGGATGATTTCAAGATGAGACTCTCACATCAATTAGCTTTCCAGATCGCTACCAAGATTGCTGGAAAGACTATCTGTCGTACTATTTTGGATGAGGGTGCCCCTACATCAGTTATGTCTTTATCTTGTTGGAGAGCCATTGGTTCTTCGAAAATCAACCATTCACCTACCACCCTTAAGGCTTTTGATGGTCGCAGCTTTCAACCCTATGGATTACTACCTACCATCCATGTTGAATTGGGGGGCAAGTCAGTCTCCATTCACATTGAAGTCGTTGACGCTCCTTTGGATTAAAACTTACTCCTAGGTCATAACTAGTTCTATGCTATGCAAGCTATAACATAGACCATTTTTTGGATCGTCCAGTTCCCATTCCAAGGAAAGATTGTTACTGTTGATCAAATAGATTTCATTACACCTAGTGCCATTAAAAATGATGCAAATACCGTTTTTCTCCTGAATACCCCACAGTATAAGGAAATTGGAGTAAGCCTTATCAAATACTCTTCAGTACTGGGAGTCTTTCCCTCATCTAATCCTCCTCCTACTTTGCAAACCGCATCTATTAACATGATTTCTACCTCTCATGCAGACAAAGGAAAAGCAATTGCTGATGAATCAACATCCTTTTCCCCTTTCGAAGAAATTTACAATGCAATCCAAGCTACTAGTTATTTCCCCATCAATGACCATTTGTTGGTGACCTCAGACCGTTATCACATGCCATACTGGCTCAAACCCCCTTGATCTCTAGATTATATTTCACACACACTTCCTACAGACAAATCTATTATGGAAGTTATGTCATTAGAGGAGATGCCTTGGGAATATTATCATCACATATCTTCTTTCCTTCTTCCTTTCCATATGGTAGAATACCACTTCACCTCTATGGTTTCATTTGATATATTCCTCAACCCTCAGTCTCCGATCCTCACTCGTAGTGTCGATTCTGAAGGAAATTTGTGTAACATTACAAAAAATATGCCTATAGACATATCAGTGAAACCTGGTATTTCCGAGAACATTTTCATAGGACATAACTCTTCACCTGAAGAGGTTCAAACATACACGTCCCTTTTCAAGGAATTTAGAGATGTCTTCGCATGGACATATGAAGAAATGCTAGGGATTGATCCCTTTATCGTTGTTCATGAGATCAAAACTTACCTCGATGCCAAGCCCATCCATCAAAAACTACGATAGGTCCATCCAAGAAAAGAAGCCACTATTAAAGAAGAAGTTGAGAAAATTCTCAGGGCTGGTTTCATTTACCCCATACCATTAACTGAATGGGTGTCCAACATAGTCCCTGTGAACAAAAAGTAGGGTACTATCAAGGTTTGTATCAATTTTAGGGATTTGAATCGAGCTTGTCCAAAAGACAGCTTTCCCACTCCCTATATCGATCAGATAATCAATAATTGTGTTGAAAGCGTTATTTTTTCCTTTATGGATGACTTCTCCAGCTATAATCAGATTGATATTCTCCCATCAGAACAACACCCGACATCATTATTTTCCCTTGGGGGACTTTTTCTTCTTGAAAACTGCCTTTCGGTTTAAAGAACGCTGGCACGACATTCCAACGTGCCATGTCCTATGATTTTCATGACATTAAACATGTTGTGGAACCCTATCTTGATGACCTGCTTGCTCATTCCAAGCAGCAAGATATTCATGTCGATCATCTGAGAGCTGTGTTTCTTCGATGTTGTCATTTTAATATTCATCTAAATCCCCATAAATGTGTTTTTTATGTAGAATCTGGTCAACTTCTTGGATTTAGTGTTTCCAAAGATGGCATCCATATAGATCCCTTGAAAATTGAAGCTATCTTATCCCTACCTACTCCCACGAACATAACTGAACTCCAAATTTTGCAAGGGAAGGAAAACTTTCTATGTCGTTTCGTCTACAATTATGCAGAAAGGACACACGGTTTCATGATGTAGCTCAAGAAAGATACCCCTTTTGTCTGGGATGATTTCACGCAACATACGTTTGATAATCTCAAACATGCACTTACCCATGCACCAGTGTTGCAACCACCTAATTATTCTAAGGACTATTCCTTGTATGTGGATACATCATTTCCTACCATAAGCATGGTCCTTGTTCAAACAGATGAACATGACCAGGAACATGTGATTTCTTATGCAAGTAAGAGTCTTTTGGACAATAAAACTTGATAGTCACATGTGGAGAAACTTTCTCTAGCCACGGTCATCGTGGTCCAGAAGTTTCATCATTATATTTTTCTCTGCACCACCACTGTTTATGTAGATTTCAACCCCATGTACTACGTTATTACACGGCAAGTGCTTGGGGGAAAATACTCACGTTGGATTGTGATTCTCCAAGAATTTGAGTTAGAATTCGCTAAAAGCACTTCTAAGAAATATCTCGTCTTTGCAGAGCTTATATGTGACCTTCCCCATACAACTGAGACTACAGAACCCTTTGATTAATTTCCTGATGAATCATTATTTCTCATTAGTATGACTGACCCATGATACGGAGATATCATTTTGTATCTCCAGACCTTACGATACCAGCCCACTGCTTCTCGAGATGAACGTCATCGTGTTCGCCACCATGCCAAAAGTTATCTTATCTTGAATGATACCCTATACTACCATGGTGTTGACTCCGTCTTCTAACGTTTCCTTACACATGAGAAGGATGAGATCATTTTAAATGATTGCCATGCTGGAGCTTGTGGTGGTCATCTCTCTGGGTTGGCTATTTCCAAGAAAATATTACGTGACGGGTATTTTTGGCCTTCTATTTTCAAAGATTGCATTGAAACAGTCAAGAAATTCCCACCATGTCAAATGTTCACTTCCAAGAAACACACACATCCAGCTCTGCTCCATCCCATTGTAGTAGTTGCCCCCTTTGCAAAATGGGGCATAGAATTCGTGCACTATAGACCTACCTCAACTGGGGGGCATGGCTACATTATTGTGCCTATGGAGTATTTTACAAAATGGGCTAAGTAAATGCCCACATATGCCGAAGATGGTAATACTACTGGATTATTCTTATCCAACCATATCATTGCGAGATTCGAGATTCCTAGGGCCATCATGACCGATCATGGATCACATTTTCAAAACAAAATGATGGCATAACTCAGTGTAAAATTAGGGTTTCATCACGATAAATTTACACCATACTATCCTCATTCCAATGGCCAAGTTGAGGATATAAATAAAGTATTAAAAAAAATGCTTCAACGGATGGTAGGGAAAGCCAAGTCAAACTGGAATTTGCAACTTTTCTCTGCACTTGGGGCCTATAGGAATACTATCAAAACTTCCACCGGTTTTACACGAAGGAATGAGGTTTTGTCTGATGGACATATGACCTCCTTCATTGATTTTTCTAATGGTGCTCATTGATATACACTTAACCTTGCATCAGTAGCTTGGGTATTGTACTCTCCTACAAGTGAGCTGGTGAGTTCAGGGGGTATTCTTTTAGGTCCCTCCACCAACAATCTGGTGGAATATCAAGCCGTGATCGGATTGTTGACGAAATCCCTAGCTAATGATGTAAGGGAAATTAAGGTTTACCTAGATTCAAAACTAGTTGTCCAACAGCTTAATCGAGTCTACCCCATCCGAAATCACATGCTTCTTCGTACTTTCCAGAGAGTTAGGTTGTTAGAGAGGGATTTTGAGCAAGTTACATATCAACACATTCCAATACATTTAAATGTTGTGGCATATTCCCTAGCTAACTATGTCTTAGATTGGCATATTGCTCATTTTTAAAAGTCCATTTGAAACATAAACAACACATGTAAATTCATAAGTAGATGATCATCTCACACATCACATTTCCTGCACACACAACTGAAATATAAATCTTTTTCATATATATATATATATATAAAGTTGTATCACCGAGATACAAAATTTGGGCTGAAGCATCTCTATCTTTCAATGCCCATTCAAGACCATAAAAAGTTCAGAATACATATACATAGGGAAAAATATGAAGCTTCGAATATTTAAGTAATACATATACAAAAATTGAAAATCAAGGCAGACTAATCCTCATGATGCTCATGGTAGCATGCAATGGCTTGGGCCACTCTGCGGAGGAGCCTAGAGAACCGTCCAGAGACACCTGCAGTATGGCACTGATAACGCCTAGTTACCTCATCAGTAGTCATGTCAGGGATTTCCACAGTCAAGCACTGTAGGTTTTCCTCAAGATATCTGAGCTCTTCATCAGCTTCAGAGTAGTATAGAATCATGTCCCTAGTACTTGCTTTCCTTGCAATAGGCGACATCCCTACTGGACGGATAGATCCAATGTCTACATGAAAACATTTTTATCCCAGTACTACAAAATAAAAAATGAAATAAACACAAAAAATTAAAAACACAAGTGGATAATTTCTTTTCTTACCTCGACCATCCCATTATTCTCCCTCAGGTAGATCTAGCTCTGAGTTATCACAGAATTCTACCCCTTCATAGTCATAATCCTCCACCATAAGTAACCGGTTTCTCAACTAGCAAAAGAAGCATGACCCATAGCTAACTTTGGGCCCTCCACCCCTAAGGTGAGGCATGGCTGTAACCCATGCAAGCATCCTCGGATCCTCGGGATCAAGTTTGGTAATGGTCACCTGTGGTCTCAGGTGAGGTACCCACTGTAAGATAAATGACACTATCACTGCTCCATAGCCAAATTGCTTCAGTGTTCCTCTTTTGCACTTGTTCAATTGACTCTTCAGACACACCAGCATGCCTTCACACTAGTTGAAGACAGTGGGCTCCATGCACTGCAAAGCATATAGAATATGTGATTTGTGGGTAAGGTGGGAATCCCTAGTACCTGCCACCTTGTCGATAGTATACACTACTGTCCTCAAGGGAATATCTACTAGAGACTTGATCCGTAGCTTCCCTGATTGGGACTCTGTACCTAGTGAGCAATGCTAATCAATAATATCATCCAAGAGCCTTCTCCTCCCCGTGCTCCAGATAGAACTACTGGGATTCCCCTCATAGGTAAACCTGTAATAAAATAAATATCCTCAATCTCTATAGGAAAGAAATGGAATCCCACCACAAAATGCTCCTAGTCAGAATCCCACATATCTATGATATATTCTAGCAGTCGGATATGTGCTTTCATCCAAGGTATCCGGAAATACTTAAGAGGCCCGCAGTTCCATAGAGCCTCGATGGTGGTTGGTTCATTTGCAGCCTGGTTGTCTGGGAGTTCATGTTCCCTTTCTTTCCAAATTGCCATGATGTACCTGTAACATGCAAACTTTGTATTTAGAAAACATATCATGGTTAAAAGTAAATAAAATGACAAATTGCAAAGTAAGAAGAAAACATTGAAAAATTGTTTTTTGGTGGATTTAGGGTTTTTTTTTCCTTCTTTTTCCTCCTATGGAACTGCTAGCCTTCACCCATAGAGCACCGCGGTGCCTCTTCTTATGTCTTGCAGAGCGTCGGGTTCCTGTCTGCTATGGACAGAGCGCCTACGGTGCCTCTGTCCCAGCTTGAAAGAGTGTCATCGGGGGCTCTACCCGACGGCCAAAGACCTTACGAGAAGAAAAAAATGCCTCCTAATGTTTTCAGAAACCTCCATTAGGATGGTTAATCCCTACCCTACCATTTCAAAAGACAAATCTACCTTCTATCTTTCCTTTTAAACTATCAAAAACATTTTCGGAACTTGGAATTAAACAATGCACAAGAAGAAAAATGACATTTTGTGAACATGGAGGAGGAAAGAAACAAATACCTACCTCTTCTAAGGAGAATGAAGAGCAATGTGGTGAAGAACCCTTGCAAAATCATTGAAGGAAACTCTTGCTTTCAAATCCAACTTCCAAAACTCACCAATGGTAAAAAGCAAATGGTAAAAATAACTTACCTACCCTTTCTATTTATAGAATATTTGGAGTTTTCAAAAATACATTGTAATTTATTTAATTTTGGAATCCAAATTATTTTGGTAAAAGTGGGTTTTTATTTTTTACTTTCTATAGTTTTGAAAAAATGGATTTTAATGGTGTTTTTTGAGTTTTTCAGGTAAAAATTGGGTCATGGCTATGATGTAAGCTATTTCTGTCTTTTTCAATCTTAGAGCAAAACTGAAAAAGTACTGAGCGTCATTTTACACTTTTTACATGCTCATTAAAATTCCAGTAGAAAGGTGTCGAGTATACTTTTTTCACTATTTCAGACTCGTCAAAAGTGGATTATGAAAAAGGAACCTAGTTCAAGAGTTATATTTAAGCTCTTTTCAGTCTCCTCAAAACACAAAAAGATTGCCAAGCAAACTTGTTGCATTCACGCTTGTAAAAGAATCAGAACGGTCAACTAGTTGGGGGTAGGTTATCTGTTTTTTAGACCGACTGGCCTTATTTACAAAAAAATGACCTTTTGGAGTCTTCTTATTCATTTCAGAATCTCTAAACATGAAATGACAAATGATTTTTCTTTCATCGGACTTGTAAAATTAAACGATGAAGGACCCTCTTTTGGGAACAAACCCCTCCTTTCTCAAGTTCATGAAAAATATGAGAATGGAATCGTCATTTGATGAGATTTAACGAGTGTTTGATACCCTCTTTGGACTGATAAAAATGAAAAGGGGCACTCACCTTTTGAGGTGGGGAAATTAAAGGAAAAGGGAATGGTTTTCATTTGTTTATATGGCAGTATTATATAGTCCACCTTTGAACATGCACCTGTCTGCATTTTCGTATCTGAACATTTGGGTTTTCATCTTTTCTCTGAGTCAATCCACTTTTGTGAGTCACCTGACTCATTTGAGTCAATTCAAAGAATTCCTTGTCATATTCCTTGCATTACACCTATTTCTATTCTTGTTTAATTCAATGCTTCCAAGTCATGTGTCATGCTGTCAAACTGTTCAAATGATATCTCCCCCCAAAAAATAACTCATCAATAACTTCACTTGTCCTGAAAAATCAGTCATGTCTGAGTCAGTCGCATTACCTCAAATCAAATTTTGTTCCTAGTTTTGTGTCACTGATGTGGGAATCATCATGGCCCTCCTGTGACAAGTCTATTCTTGTCAAATTCAAATCATTATATAGGAGTTAGACCTAGAAACCTAGACAGTACCTTGGGCTTGCATGCCTCAATGGTAGGTTACCTCGATTTTTGAAATATCTCATCGAGTGTTCGACTTCAAGTCCTTTATTCACATTCGATGGTATGTACTGAGATACCTTGGGAATCATTGACATCAATGGTGATTTCCCTCGCACTTGTTAACAGTTACATCATTGACTGGTAATCAAGTGGTTTCTACCATGTTCGACGTCAATACATTGTAATCACATGGTTATATTCGTATCATTTGGATATTGGAATGAAGATCGCGAGTGGTTATGCTAACATCGTCATTGCCTATTCTTAGGTTGCGTTTGGAGATCATTTAGAGTCATGACACAGACCCACAATGTATGTTTGGTGGCTGTGTTCTGTATTGAGGTTGAGAGACATGGATCTACGTATATTCCGTATTTATGTCCTACATCCTATAGAATTTATTCATGGATCTACATTGTATTATTGGTAGCCATGACGTGATCATCATCATAGATCTGCGGTGTATTGGTCCGCAGCTATGATTGGTTTGGATGAGGTTAGTAACTGGTCTTGTATGAGTTTGTCTCTCTTTTCCTTTGTATCAGATGAAAAACTTTGCAAACTATTTTACCTATCACCTTCTTCTAGCTTCATACTTTGGGGGGCATTCTATTGCACCTGAAAATCTCACATTCCTTAGTAGCCTCCATGAGAATTTCACTTTGCCTTTCAACCTCCCAGAAAGCTTGGCTTGAGTCACCTTGGTCACTTTTTTTCTTAGACCTAGAAGGAGTGGTGCCCTCATGTTTTTTCACAGAGCGTCGATGATTCCTGTCCCAGTCGAGAAAAGAGCATTGTTTTCCCTCTTTTTTAGAAAAAACCCTAGATCGACACTTTTGTCAGTTTTTCTAAGAGCATCGGTGGTCAGTAAATGAGGAAAAAAAGATGTTTCTAGAAGCTTCCATGCTGAAACCTCCATAGGGTTAGTTCCTATATGCTTAGGAGAGGTGGCATTCACCTTCCTCACCCATAGGGTTCTCATTCTATCCTTTTTCGAAGTCATCTCTTGAGTTCTAGGCCTATAAATGGAGCCTTCATGAGGAGAGTGGAGGAGGCTAGGAAAAGCACCCTTATGCTGCTAGTTTGTGTTGGAGACATTTACCACCTTACACACTCATTTTGGTCAATTTGGCCTAGTTAAATCACTATCCTAATTATTATTGTCTTAATTAACATCAGTGGAGCATTAAATGTCATCATCTAGATCACATCCATGCCTACCTTTAGTCAAGGAGGCTAACTTAGCCTTCTCCTACATTCGGGGAGGCTATATGGATCACTCTAGGGGTGACCTGAGTGATATTAATGCACCTAATTTCTAACTAATGGTTACAATTAGTTAAATAGGGCAATGAAGGTGACTCCCTTCATTAAATTGATTATTTAATGAACCGAAGTCAACAGGGGCGCCTCCAACCACTTCTGATGTTTAGTTATCCTTCAGTTAACCTCATCAAGGTTCATTGGAGTCATTGAAGTGCTACCAATTTATGGTTGGCTTGCTGTGACATGTGTCTGATCTCTTTCAGTTGAGACTTAGTCATTTATTGCACTTCAACTTCAGTTAGGGCTCAGTTGAGTCAATTAGGGTTTTGATCAGTGGTTAACTTGAGTGTTGACTGTGGCTTACACTTAGTTAAGCTAGACTCACTCATTCAATTCAAATGACCTCTTTAGGAATTTGAATTGCTTCTCATTCATGCTTGTAGCATGACATTGTAATGAAATTTCTCATTCTTTGTGTGAATATACAGAGTGGCTACTCATTATGTAGTCCGATTACACCATTTCATGAGTTATTTGTTGATTAATTTTTTATGAGATTGATGTTTAGTCCCTAGATCAATGTGCAAGATTAATATGGTATCAGAGCTTACGATGGGACAAAGCTCTATCTCTCAAAAACAATCTTTTTGACATATTTCTGCATGAAAATTGAGCAATAGCTCAAAAATCCAGCACTGTTCTAGAAGCCAAGGCTTACCACTTAATACCCCAAGTAAAGAACTTGTTGATCAAGATTGCTTGATTGATTATGCTGGGTGTGATGAAAGCCTAAAATGTGCAGGCTATCCAACCTTACATTTCCCTTTCTGTTGTGATTTTCAGGTTTTCTACTGGTGAAGCATTCGCTTCAACAGATCCAGATGGCCTCCTCAGTAGATCTTTTGACTCCATACAATTTCCACTCATGGAAAGGTGACATTGATATTCAGCTATGCTCCAGAGGACTCTATAGAGTCACCATGGACATTGAATATGATCCTGGTTCTACCATAGAAAAATCAAGATTCTTGAACAAGAAGGATGAAGCATTTACATTCTTGTGCCTCTCAATTTCCCGGGATCTTCTTTTCCATATTGCGGGATTGAAGACTCCAAAAGAAATTTGGGACAAATTGGAAACCCTATATGGAAAGTAAGATGAATTGAGAATTTACCAGCTTGAAAATGAATTAATGTCTCTCCAGCCCTCCAATTTCGAGACTCTGAATGAATTTTTCACAATGTTCAAGCACACTGTTTTACTCTTGAAGCAATGTAAAGTGGATAAGGCGAATGATCAGCTCATCCTCACCATACTCTCCAAACTTGGGGCTGATTATTCAGTTTTTGTTTCTACATTCCATTCAGGGAATCTCACAACCCCTGGATGGAAGATGCCTACACTCAATTCCTTCATTGAGTCCGTAACAAGTGAACATGACAAGCTTGTCCAGATGGGGATCATCAGATATTCCCATGATCAAGCCCTCCATGTCTCAGGGCCCAAAGATCTGAAGGGTAAAGGAAAATAGCAGAAGAACCCAAAAACTAAATTTGATGCTCCTAATCCTAGAGTTGAAAACTAGTAGCATGATGAGTCTTCCGGCTCAAGGAAGAACAGAGGAAAAGGGAACCATGGAAAGGAAAAAGTCAAGTGTTCATACTGCAGAAAGGGATTCCACCCTAAACATGCCTGAACGAAGAAGAATCTTGATGAAGATACCTCTCCCCTTGAGAGAAATCACATCAATCTTCCGGAAATATTTCGGAGGAGAGATCAGCAAGATCAGGAACCACAGCATGAAAGAGGTCATGCCCTCATGGCAAGCACTTCAAAGCCCAAAGCACTCTTGATTGAATCTGGAGCTTCAAAACACATGATGGTTAAAAGAGACTCCTTTTCATCCTTGGAGACTGGAAAATCCATCCCCATCCACACAGGAGATGACTCCACCATCATTTCAGAAGGACAAGGTACTGTTGATCTTGAAAATTGATTTTTTTCAAATGTTTTGTATGTACTATCTCTGGCATCAAATCTCCTTAGTGTCTATTAGATGACACATACTGGAGTTCCTAAGAGAGTTTCTTTCAGCCCAAATGATGTTGAGATAACAGAGCTTGCATCCGGGAAACTCATTACTAAAGGCCTTGCAAACCATCATGCAAAAGCCTACGAGTTCTCTCACTTTGTTGCGGATGCAAAGCCCACCGCTCTGCTAACTCATGGAAATGAGGTTAGTAGGATGTGGTATGAGAGGTTTGGCCATCATAATTTCAAATATTTGCAGCAATTACAAAAAAAACTCCATGTTTGAAGGCCTCCCGATCATCAAGGCAACCACGAAAATTTGCAAGGGTTGTGTGATTGGAAAGCACCCTGAGCACAAGTTCGACCGGGGGAAGGAAAACCAAGCTACAGGCATATTGGGGCTGATACATTATAATATCAGTGGTCCAATTCCTGTCACATCCATGAATGGATCAAGGTATCTTCTTACTTTTATTGATGATTTTTCAAGGTACACATGGGTTTTCTTTCTCAAAAAAAAGTCTGAAGTATGTGAAAATTTTTCTGAACTTAAGGCCTTGATCGAGAATGCCTCTGGGATTAAGATCAAGATCTTGAGATATGATAATGGTAGGGAATATGTCAATAATGAGTTTCTGCACATATTCTCCCAAAATGGTATTTATTTCCAACATTCAATTCCCTACACTCCCCAGCAGAACGGTGTAGCGGAAAGGAAGAATCGGTCTCTCAAGGAGATGACCACCTGTATGTTGGAATCAAAGAAGCTTGCCGAAAATTTATGGGATGAAGCCATGAATGATTTAGAATACATTAAGAACAGGGTGCCACACTCATCCATGAAAGGGAAGACCCCCTTCGAAGCATACTTCGGACACAAGTCGGATGTGTCGAACCTGCGGGTGTTTGGGTCCACTGCATGGGCCCAGATTCCACTTGATAAAAGAAGGGCTTTGCAACCGCAAAGAATAGAATGTATATTTATTGGGTATCATGATGAATCAAAATGTTTCAAGCTGCTGGATATCAAAACAAAACATATCATCATCGAGAGAAGTGTCAAGTTCGATGAGCCTCTTCAGGAGGTGGAACTAGTGAAGGAGAAAACTGCTGAATTTCCTTCCTATTCTACTGAATATTTGGATGATGAAATTGGGGTTGATGACCTTGATTTGGATCCTATGATTTCTATATCAATGTGCAGAAATCATCAGATTCTAAATCAAAACCTGAAGTGCAAAATCATCTTCCCACATGGGCCCGATAGACACTCTCCTCCGTAGGAGATAACATTGGAAATCCGGATGATCCAAGGAGAATCCGGTCTGATTTCCAAAGAGAAGGTATTGCGCTCTCTTTTCCTAATAATTTTCTGTCTGAAACTTGCTATTTTATGATTAGTTCAGATCCAAAATCCTAATACCATGCTCAGAAGGATCCGAGATGGCAAGTTTCCATGGATGAAGAGATGAATTCTCTTCAGGAAAATACTACTTGGGAGCTGGTTTCTCTTCCTCCAGCAAGGAAATTGGTTCAATGCAAGTGGGTGTTTAGGAACAAGGTTTCTACTGATGGAAGCACCTACAAATATAAGGCAGGGCTGGTGGCAAAAGGTTTCTCTCAGGTCCAAGGTGTCGACTGCCATGAGACCTTTGCACCGGTTGCAAAAATGGACTCCATCCGCCTAGTTTTGGCAATTTCAGCATCTAAGCACCGGGAAGTGCATCATATGGATGTTAAGTTAGCCTTTCTACATGGAGATATTCATGAGGAGATATATATGAAGCAGTATGAGGGCTAAATCACTGATCCATCTTTGGTTTGCAAGCTAAAGAAGCCACTATACGGGTTAAAATAGGCCCTAAGAGAGTGGTATTCCAAGATGGATGCCTTCCTTCTCTCGCAAAACTTCCAAATGTGTTGTTGAGGCCTGGAAATTTGTAGGCAACAATAGCAAGGGATTCTCCCCAGTCAATGTTCCCAACTAGCCCATGGTCTAGATAAGATCCAAATGTGTTGTTGAGGCCTGGAAATTTGTAGGCAACAATAGCAAGGGATTCTCCCCAGTCAATGTTCCCAACTAGCCCATGACTGTTTGGTGTGGGGAATCCGTCCGATTTGTGGTCCGGCTACCGTAGGTCAAGTGACAAAAAAAAAAGGTTTTACCAGTTGCGGCCTGGTACATCGTGTATATTTTTGTAATTTTGACTTTAAGTATGACATGCAAGTGCCTAGCTAAAGATGTAGATTGAGTAAGAATGCAAGGAGTGGTCACAATGTGATGTGCAAGTTCTTACCTCTCGTCTTAGACTCTTTTGCATCTAAATCACACACAGCAAGGAATTAAAACTACCTACCTAACCTATCCCTAGGGAGTAAGATTATCACTTATTAATGAGTAATGTTTTTTGTGCATGCATTATAAAAAAAAACCACAGATAGCTGATACTTATTTCAAGACACATGAACATTTAAAGATATTTGAACAACCAGATAGCCAATTGTTTGTGAACAACATTCATTACTCATAGTGGAATTTTTCATAAAATAAATCAGAGATCATTCATACAAGAACATAGGTTCAAATAGTTAGAACGATCTCACAATTAATGGACACAAAACTGAAAACGAAATAGTTCCTCTTCAACAAATCCATAGCATAACATTTGAACATTCCACCAAGCTTTCTCTAGCAGGCAAACTGTAATTATCTATTGCAAAAAAAAATAGTTCTTCTTACAATATGTCTTCCAATCTAACTGGGAAAAAGTCCCATCTCTTATCTAGATCTTCTATATTTATACAAAAAGAATAAAACTGTTGGGCTTCCCACAACTGACTCTTGGGCTCCCCCAATTCTTTGCCTCCCACACTTTTCTTTCATTGAGTGCTTATAGAATTTACAATATATTACAATACAATAAGTAAAGTGCTTATGAGGAGGGCCCCACTTGACTATTCAAAAATGTCTTCCATGCTGAAGCCTCTGAGGCAATGCTTTCGAATTCGGAAGGTTCTAAGAAACGAATATTTATTTCGAATTTAGCAGCATGATTTCTTATTGCTTCTATTCTGGCTGCACTCAGGAGAAATTGGTCCTCTAGAAACTACACACTAACCATGGAATGAGCTACTTCATTCCTCAGGGTCTGCTCATCCAAGGCTTTGATGTGCTGGATCCTTTGTTCATCTTCCTGATATCTCCTTTGTAACATCTCCAAAAATAGGCTATGGTATGGAAAGGCATTCATTTTCTGTTTAGCCTCAACCTGGAAGCGATTATAAGTAATCAAAAGTCTTCTGAAGAATTATGCACAAGCCCCTTTTGTCTTCTTGACAGCCTTCTTGAATTCTTTGGCTGTGTTTATGGCAAACTCCAGTAAATCATAGTCTTGCCTTAGGGCTTGTAGATATTTTGATGGTAGATCTCCAGGGGTTTCTTCACTCGCTTCCAATCTCGCCATCCTTCCTTTCAGGACTTCTAAGATGTCCTATGATATGTCTACAAAATATGAAGATTTTTCCAAAATCTCTTCTAGTCGATTGTCTACCTGCAATACATTGCACCTTTCTTCCTCTATGGCTGCTTGCAGCTGGTGCATCTTGCTCCTTTGTGCCAGAACGTGCTCCTTGAAAGGCTGAATATTTACTTGTTGTTCCCTGGCCTCTTCTAGAGTTGTTGTTAACGAGGTAACCTGTTCTCTTAGCTCTGCGGTCTGCCCCTGATATTTCCTTTTAGATTCCTCCAAAGTAGCTTTCTGTAGCTCCAATTCCCCTATCTTACCTAGCAGCTGCTCTTTTTCCATTCTTAACTCTTGACATTCCTGCTACACTTTCTCCAGACTTCCTTGAGCAGCCTCCATAGATATCTTCTCTACTTGGAGGGACTGGAGCTCAGCTTTCGAAGACTTTATTTCCTATTGTATGTCTTCAAACTTTCTTTTCAATCTATTATTTTCCTCTCTCTCTCTTCTCAGGGCATATTTTAGCTGGGAAGTAGACTTCTTTGATTGTTCCAGATCTATCATTATTCGATCTACATTGTCCTCAGAAGCATTGTTAGAAAATAGGACCGCAGAGCAATAACATATATACAGTTAAATCAATAAACAAGATGCAAAACAAATTAAAACAGTACAAAGAGACACAGATATAACGTGGTTCACCCAAACGATGGTCTACATCCACAAAGAAATTTTCCAGTCCTTTTATTACAGTCCAGAAATATGAAGGGATACACCCTGCAGCAAAACCACTGCACTTCCTCTTCACGCTCTCACGGTCTCTCTTCCAGTACAATACAATGCCCACATCCAGTACAATCACAATGGAGCCTCCTCAAGCCTTATAAAGGCTTAATCACATGCAATACCATGGGACAATACCATGGGATACAACAAACCATGTGCCCAAACCATGTGCTAGACCTAACCACCTTTGACTCAATCCCGAGTCAAGGTTAACACATGCAATACCATGGGACAATACCATGGGATACAAAAAACCATGTGCCCAAACCATGTGCTAGACCTAACCACCTTTGACTCGATCTCAAGTCAAGGTTAACCCTAACAATCCCCCCTTTAAACTTGACTTGGAGTAATCACCAACTCCCCTCAAGTATTTACCGAGGAATCTTACATACACCCCCCTATCACCTAGGTCTATCTCCTGACTTTACCGGTGAGTTACCAGGGGTATGCATGCCTTACCAGGTCTTACAGCCATATGCCCATTTACATGTAAACCGCTCCATTACATATTTTTTTTTCATGTGCCTTCATGGTGACTAATCACAGCAACTCTACCGCTGTTGCACTCGCTAGACCTTGGACTTGGAAAATTTCTTCTTCTCACCTTCATGCTTTAAGGCCAACAGAAACCGAGCAGAAACTCAGTTTCTCTCTGGTTACTCCCTTTGTCAACATGTCTGTAGGATTCTGGATAGTGTGAATCTTTTCCAGTTTTAACAGTTCTTCATCTAGAACAAATCTTATGAAGTGGTACTTGAGTTCTATATGTTTATTCCTTGAATGAAAGACTGAGTTCTTTGCAAGATGAATGGCACTCTGGCTGTCACTGTACAGCCTACTATTCTCCTGTTTCTTACCCAATTCTTCCATGAACCTCTGCAACCAAATCATCTCCTTACTAGCCTCTGTAGCAGCAACATACTCTGCTTTCGTTGTTGAAAGTACAACAACCTGTTGCAGTTTTGAAATCCAACTTACTGCTATTCCACCTACAGTGAACACATACCCTATGGTGCTCCTCCCGCTGTCTTTATCACTAGCCATATCTGCATCAACATATCCCTGTAGAACAGTGTATGAACCTCCAAAACATAATGCATGAGAAGTGGTACCTCTCAAATACCTGAGAATCCACTGTACTGCTTTCCAATGCTCTTTACCTGGATTATTCATATACCTGCTCACAACTCCCACTTCATGTGCAATATCTGGTCTTGTGCACACCATGGCATACATCAAGCTCCCAACTGCTGATGAATAGGGAATCTTGGACATGTAATCTATCTCTTCCTGTGTCTCTGGACACATATGCTTGCTTAGTTTGAAATGGCTTGCCAAAGGTGTGCTGACTGGTTTTGCATTCTGCATTCTAAACCTCTGCAACACCTTTTCTATGTACTCACCTTGAGACAATGTCAATTTGCGATTTTTCCTGTCTCTTGTTATTCTCATACCAAGGATTTTCTTTGCAACACCCAAATCCTTCATCACAAATGATTTAGCTAGTTTTCTTTTGAGCACATTTATATCCTACATGTTAGACACTGCAACAAGCATGTCATCCACATACAATAACAAGATAATATATCTTCTGTTATCTAGCCTCTTGAAATAAACACAGTGGTTAGAATGGCATCTATCATAACCTTGTTCTGTCATAAACTTATCAAATTTTAAATACCACTGCCTTGGAGCTTGCTTCAGGCCATACAAGCTCTTCTTCAACCTACAAACCAAATTCTCCTTCCCTTTGACCTCATACCCTTGTGGCTACTGCATATAAATCTCTTCCTCCAAATCCCCATGGAGAAAGGCCATTTTTACATCTAATTGTTCAAGATGCAAATCTTCTACCACCACTAGACTTAAAATAGTTCTAATTGAAGTCATTTTAACAATAGGAGAAAATATTTCATCAAATTCTATACCTTTCTTTTGTGCAAACCCATTTACAACAAGTCTAGCCTTATACCGCTTCTTTCCTCCATATTCTTCCTTCAACCTGTAAACCCATTTATTCTGCAATACCCTTTTTTCTGCAGGAAACTTAACCAGATCCCAAGTCTGGTTTCTTACCAATGAGTCCATCTCCTCATCCATGCCTTGCTCCCACTTCTTTCTAGTTTCTACCTGCATTGCTTCTTCAAAACATTCTGGCTCACCAGAATCAGTCATCAATAAATAATACAGTGAAGGAGAGAATCATTTAGTGGGTCTACTTAACCTTGTAGACCTTCTTACAGTTGCAGGAGTTTCAGGTACCTGCTACTGCTCTTCATTTTCTGGTGCTTTTGGAACTTCATTTTCTTTGATTTCATCAAGCACTGTGTACTCTGTGTTTTCCTTTTCTTCTTTCTTTCCCTGCAACTGATCTTTGTACATGACCTTTTCATTGAATACTACATCTCTACTCCTAATGATTTTGCAATTTTTAAGAACCATAAGCGATAACCAAAATCATCAACCCCGTATCCAATAAAGTTACATTTCTTGGATTTATCCTCAAGCTTTGTTCTATCATCTTTATCAATATGGACAAATGCTTCACAACCAAAATTTCTCAGAAATGAGTATTTTACCTGTTTACCTGTCCATGCCTCCTCTAGAATGCCACCATCCAAAGCGCTTGAAGGCCCTCTGTTTATTAAATAAACATTAGTGTTTATAGCATCAGCCCAAAACTGTAAGGGCAACCCTGCATGCAATCTCATACACCTTGCACGCTCGATGATCATTCTGTTCATCCTTTTTGACACGCCATTTTCTTGGGGCATTCTAGGGACTGTCTTCTCTCTGCGAATCCCATTGTGTGAACAGTAACTGTCAAACTCCTTGCTACAGTACTCGCCTGCATTATCAGATCTGAGACATTTCAACCTTTTTCCTATCTCATTCTCAGCCAAAGCTTTCCACTTCTTAAAAGTATCAAACACATTAGATTTATGTCTAATGCAATAAACCCAAGTTTTTCTAGTTGCATCATCAATAAAAGTAACATAATAACGAGAGCCACCAAGAGATTGTACCTGAGATGGTCTCCATACATATGTATGGACAAGCTCTAAATTTTCACTCTTCTTTTGTTTCCCAACCCTGAGAAATCTAACTCTCTTCTGTTTTCCATAAACACAGTTCTCACAAAATTCCAAACTTACCTGCTTCAAATATGGAAGCAGTTTCCTTGAGTGGAGAATCTGCATCCCCTTCTCACTCATGTGGCCAAGCCTATGATGCCAAAACGCTGCACCTGTTTCTGTGGAAGCTACAGAAATAGAATAATCAGTATTATGAGGACATAAATATAACGTACCTATCCTATCTCCTTTTTCAATTACCATTGATCCTTTAGTGACCTTCCACCACGTTTTTCCAAATGTAGACAAACAATCGTCATCTCCCAACTGCCCTGTTGAGATCAAATTTATTTTCATAGTAGGAATGTGCCTTACATCCTTTAGCAACCAGTCATTTCCATTATTTATCTTAATCCGTACCTTACCCTTTCCAACAATTTTACATGGTTCATCATCCCCCAATAACACATGCCCAAAATCACCTTGAACATAATCATACAAGAATTTCCTATGGGGTGTAGCATGACATGAAGCCCCTGAATCTACTACCCAGTAATCACTAGTATTATCTAATGCAAGAATCAAAGCATCTTGTAACACATCACCTACTACATTAGCTTCCTGGGTAGTCTCTTGCTGCCTCTCACCTTTCTTCTTTGGTGCTCTGCAGTCTTTCTTTAGATGTCCTTTCTTACCACAGTTCCAACACTCTATTTTTACGAATCTGGACTTGGATCTTCCCTTTTTAGACTTGCCGCGATTTCCTGGGCTCCTTCCTCTCTCATTTTGTCTCCCTCTGCTCTCCATGGTCAACGCATTACCTGATGTCTCACCTGTGCTTTTTCTTTGCATTTCCTCGCTAAGAATAACACTAACAACATCATCAAACTTAAGAGTGTTTGAACTAGGGACGGAGTTACTTACAACCATGACCAAGCTATTCCAGCTTTCTGGCAATGAGCACAATATTAGAAGAGCCCTAACCTCATCATCAAAGTTCACTTTTACAGAACTTAACTAACTAGTAAGTGTATTAAACTCATTTAAATGGTCGGCAACAGATCCACCTTCCGACATCTTCATATTAAATAAATGCTTCATTAAAAATACCTTGTTAGAAGACGAGGGTTTTTCGTAGAGCTTACTCAATGCGCTCATCACACCCTCTGTTTTTATTTCTTTCGAAATATTGAAGGCCACCGACGAATCTAGGCACAACCGTATTGTTCCTAGTGCCTTTCTGTCAAGAACCTCCCATTCTTCATACTTCATAGCCACTCGCTGTTTTACTTTTTCTCCCAACGACAGGTACAGATCTTATTGGTATAGATAGTCCTCCATTTGCATCTTCCATAACTAATAGTTTTGGCCGTTAAATTTATCGACCCTAAACTTTCCTTCTTTTTCCATTGCTCCCACTCGAACCAGGAACCCTTCTTTCTTGCGATTTTACAAACCAACTAGACCTTTTGGCTCTGATACCAATTGTTAGAAAACAGGACCGTAGAGCAATAACAGATATATAGTTAAATCAATAAACAAGATGCAAAACAAATTAAAACAGTACAGAGAGACAAAGATATAACGTGGTTCACCCAAACGATGGGCTACATCCACAAAAAAATTTGCCAGTCCTTTTATTACAGTCCAGAAAGATGAAGGGATACACCCTGCAGCAAAATCGCTGCACTTCCTCTTCATGCTCTCACAGTCTCTCTTCCAGCACAATACAATGCCCACATCCAGTACAATCACAATGGAGCCTCCTCAAGCCTTATAAAGGCTTAATCACATGCAATACCATGGGACAATACCATGGGATACAACAAACCATGTGCTAGACCTAACCACCTTTGACTCAATCCTGAGTCAAGGTTAACACATGCAATACCATGGGACAATACCATGGGATACAACAAACCATGTGCCCAAACCATGTGCTAGACCTAACCACCTTTGACTCAATCTCAAGTCAAGGTTAAACCTAACAAGCATGGATCAATGCAGCCCCAGCTCTGATGGTGAATTTGGGGTCCTTGTCTATTCCATATACTACAGTTGTATTGTTTATCATTTTACCTGACTGCCCCCAGTCTCGACCTTTTGTTTCGGTCCTCTTCACTATTCTTTTCTTTTCCCTATCATAAAAAATAGTGTTAAAATCCAGTACTTCCTCCCCTTTCTTCTGCTTAAAAGGGATTATCCTAAGGGTCGGGACCATAGCCTGTCCTGTTGTGCTGGCAGCAGCTGCCTCAGGACCTTGAATATCAGGGTTCCCCAAGTCCTAAGCTTGACTGTCTATAGGATCGGAAGCTGATTTCTCTGTCACTGTCCCTGTCAGCTTTAGCCTTTCTGCTTCCTGCTTGTTCAGCTCCTAATCCATCTTTCTTTTCTTTTCCTCCTCTTCACTCCGGGAAGCTTCTTCTACCTTTCTAGCTGCTTCTTGTTCATCTCTTCTCTTTTCTTCCTCCTCACCTTTGAGCCAGCTTTTGGCTTCCTCTGCTAGTCTCCTAGCATCTTCATCTCTTTTCCTAGCCTCTTCTTCAGCTACCTTTTCCTGCTCATCCTGTCCTTTCCCACCTTTGGTGGTGATTTTCTTCTTAAATCTTCTTCTTAAGGCTGTTATATTTTATGCACTGCGAAAAATAGATTCCTCTTTATCCCAATGGCTTGCGTATTCAAAATGTACATTTGCTTCCCTGCAGTGCTCTGCCACTTTGTTTTGGGAATCATTCCTATGGAAATTTATTTCCCCAATTCCTCCACAAATTCATCAGCTTTCTTCACTCTTGTGAACTTATAGCTTCCTAACCTGAATGGTAAAGGAGGGTAAGCTGCTTTCTTATGTTTGAACATAAAACTCCCTAGGCCATCTAGAAAGACTTATCTAACTGCCTCTTTGTGGACTATATAGTATGTGGCATATTTTGGCAGTAAGGAGGGTGCTCTAGAGAATCCATACATTCTAAAATACATCCATCCTCTGTTAGATAGTAGTCTGCATATTCCTCAATCACCTGCAATTCTTACTCTGACATACAGTTGCACTCCTTTAAGAAGATCAATATATATAGTGGCATGATGAAGTGCTCACACACTTCCCTATAGTGACTGTGGTATTTGTGTGCCCACAGTGGCCTGTATGCTGAGTAGACTGGTGTTCTCTCCCTGTCCCAGATACACCTTAGATTGGGGAAGGGTTGGTTGCATAGTATGCAATCAATCAGTATAGAGCTCATATAGAACTCTAATCTCTTATGGGACACCCCTCCTAATGTTGATGCAATGCAGGCTGAGAGGCTGTTCGACACAATGTTTACCCAGTTGAACACTGTCCCCTGTGTAGCAACAAAGAAAATGATAGGCACCCACTCTAAGTTGAAGCTTTTACTATGGGCCCTCTCGAAAATCCTGTTTAGCATCAGGGAAATGAACCTGTAAGGGGTTCTTAGATTCGCAGTATCATATTCCCCGGTCGGTCTAGTTCTAAAGTTCTTGCTAGGAACCAACATTCTCTTCAGTGTCTCGACTAGGTCCATCTTAATTGCCTTTAGCCAGTCCTCAGTCAAGTACACTTGTGCTTCTGGTAAGTGGTAGGCTAGTGACACATAGCTAGGGCTATAAGCAGCATAACCTTGTTTATCAACATTTGCTAAAATCATGATGGTTACATCTGCCCTGGGCAGAATCCACCCAATCACCTCTAAGCATGGGAAAAGCTCAGGTCTGGTAGCAATTTTCATCAATGTAGACCTCTCTATATTGGCATAGATGGTTTTTTCTTCAAAACCTATGTCAAGTACTTCTCGATGTGTTATTAATATGTAAATTCCCCCCCATTGATATTCGGGTTCTATACCAACTATGCATTTGGTGTCCTCGTAGGTGTACTCAACTCTGGTAACAATTTCAACTTCGAGTTCCTCCTTTACTACGGGAGCCTTCTTCTTCTGTCATTTAGACATCTTGGATTCTGAAAAATTTCTCCGTCATACACAAAAATTGCTTTTAGGATTTGTTGGGATATTCCCAAATAACATTCAAAATGGAGACAAACTGTATAAGAATTTTACCTCATCTATGCTAAACATGAGTGTAGCTATCAAAAATAAGCAAACAATGCTAAAAAACCAGATGCTCCTGCATAAAATTAATCTTCCCAAAAGGATAAATCCAACTCACAACCAACATTTGCAGAATCAACTTAAAATTGTATGGCCTCTCTAGAACAACGCATATCCCCTTCCTCTCGTCAAGGAGAAAATAATCTTGACACCCCCTCTCGGTGTTACGACCTAAACGTTACGCAGAAAACATGGTGCCTAACCCCGAGTGAAGGACACTGCAAGTGATAAGATGAAGCTACTCACTGCAGAAACACTTGCATCACATCCCACATAGATAATGTATTCTGAACCTAAAATTGGTCCGGGGTTCGAATTGTAACAATATCAACCCAAGGGGTGTAACCTCCACATCATGACCCTGGTTCGCGAAGATGAAGGTGACCGAACTGTGGAACCAAACTCAGGGCCTCTCGGAAGAAAATCATGAAAATGCCCTCCCCGGATAACCAAACACAAATTGTGGGAAACTGGTGTGGATAGCGTAACAGCCATCTGCACCGGTTTCCCCAGCAGTCAAGTGCGAGCTACAAAACCCTAACGGCCGCGAAAGTCATAATTGCAAAACTACAAAACCCCCCACCAGGCAACCATACCATTTACCTCGAATATATATACATGCTAGGATGGAAAAACCTAAGTAACCACTAACCGCGGAGACAACAAAATAGTTTGACCAATTGAACGGAACAGGAAAAATGGTCATAAGGGCCTACTTGGCACCATGCTACGTGATTGGTGGAGAAAAATCGTAAACTTCCATGGCGGAGCCACCTAGGATCGAAGGTACTGACAGCAAAAACATTGGTCTGCTCGAGCGATAATGACAGCATGGGGAATTTGCCAAAATAACAATAAAATAATAAAACACCCCAGCCCCAATATATACGCCTCGGTCAACCATAATAGGCGGGAAAAATAAAACCATCGGGAGGTGGAATGGCTACGGGATTGACGATCATGTCAGTATCGCCTCCATAAGGGAATATGATGAAATAGTGAAGACACCCGCAATGGCGTCGACAGAGAAACAAATCAAAACTCGCATCGGAGCTTGCGAGACTAATGCTTCAGATCAACAGATGGTTGGAGAGCCGCAACAGTGGAAATCATAAAAGAAACCCAGTTCCGCAGACCAACAAAAATAAGAGAAAAAATAAACATGACTCAAGCGAAAAACATCGACCAAGCGGACAAGATAAATCAAACTATCAGAAGCATAGTGCTTTCTAGAGCCGCAACGACAAAAGTTGAAAAAACCAAGGATCTGCGAGTCAAAACGGCAGGGATCAAAAAAGGATAAAACAACTCTCGGGCAACTTCGCAGAACCTTCTCCGCAACGGTGGAAGGCGTATAGACAAAGGTTCTGATGGGATCTCAAAACAGCTGCCGACAAAGAAAAATGCATCGGAGACCAATAACATTTGAATCGGACGTGATGTCCCGTTCCTTTCCGAAACAGAGGGCGTGCAAATAACTAGACTTCCGACTCAAAATTATAAACACTTCTGATAGCAAGGAAAAATCAATTCAAACAGTAAAACATGGCCGACATAAAGTAAATCAAACAAAACAAAAAGATGAGTAAATGAATTAAAGGAGGGCCCAAATTTTTTTTGAATTTTGGGAAAATGTTGCAGCTGCAACAATTGGCAACTACCTGGTGAGCCCCAGATTTCTGAATCAACTTCTTCCCAGTAAAAGGCTGTTTAATCATTTAGATCATAATTTGAATTCTTCTAGATGCTTGTATTCCTAAGATGGCAAACAAATGCATTTAAATCATTGAGGACGGTCCATTCTTTGGAAATGGGAATACCCAAAATATTTGAAAGTTCGGATAACTCTTTTGAGGCTTAGTAGGTGAGTTTTATTTTACCTCTGTCTTTGGGTAGTTTCTAGCTTGGACACCATAGGATCGTAACATATGGTAAACATAACTATTCATTTGTTCCTCATTCCCATGCCAATTTCACTTTTGTGCCCTTTGAACTTTTGTTCTTTGCATATGAGTCCTCCTGCATGCCTTTCTTTCTGAATTTTTATTCAGGCTCCTCTATCCATAGTGTCCTTTTGTGTGAGAGATGTATTTTCAGCTCATAGATGTAGAAGAACTTTTGGCAATTGATATAAGTTTTGACTCTTAACAGCCTTTAGGCTTTTGAAATCATGGCATGGGATCATTTATATATAATAGACTGTTTACCTTGCTTCCTTTCCGTGGGTCTTTTGCTATCACTCCCTAGGACATCTTAGATGTGAAATGGATGGATCCTTGAAATAGTATTCCAGACCTATAGATTCTGAGTTATTTTTCAGGGGTTAAGCAAGACTTCAATGAGTGCATAGCCATTTAGGAAAACTACTTACTAGAAGAAATTCTATCATTTCAAAATAAAAAGCATAGTCTTATCCCAAAGATTTCAGTTAATCAAGAATCCTGATGCTTTCCATGCAACCAAAAGTTTTCCTCTTTTATTCAAAACAAAACAAAATAACCGGAAATAAAAGCGGTAAATCAAAGTAAAACTGCATCAAATTATTTATGTACAAGGCCATCAAATCAAAAGAAAAATAAAATTGGGCCCACCCCTAAAAATCTATCAACTTATGAGTCAAGGGGCTAGGCTGGATGGCAAACATGAGATACCTAACCATGGTCTAATTCTGATATTTTTGAAACCGAAACTATGTCTACTGATTTACAATCACTCCCATTAGCTTGTGAAAATTGAAGGAGATCAGGCTGAGTGTCAGTCATATTGCTGGCCTCAACTGATGCATGATATATTAGTTCAAGCTTCGTAAGATAATTCCCCAAAACAGAATTAGTAGATTCATTTCCTTCTTCCAACTTAGTGATAGTGTGTTTCATGTAAGGTTCTCTTAAAATTTTGATCCGATTTGGGACCCCCTTATGAGGCAACCAAAAATGTGACCAATCTAAAGCAAAATACCCCTTTAACCTCGCGGACCAGTCTTGGTTCAGAATAAGTCCATATCCATCTGGTATATCAACCACCACAATATCAATAAATTGACATATCTTGTTATTTGTAGGTAAATGAATGAGAACATTCTCCATTTCCCCCACTACTTTGACACTAGTTCTGTCTAGTTGAGTGACTTCCCAAGCAGTAGGTTTCGGCTGCCCATTAATTTTTTTGCAAATTGCGAGTGACATAACATTCACAGATGATCCAGAATCTACCAGACAATTATGCACCTTATGGTTCAGCATTTCCAGAGTCAAAAGGAAAGGTGGGGTTCTAGCTTTCTCTTCCCCAATTGATTTGACATCTTCCTCCACAGGTTCGTTTTTGGTGGGTGTCTCTTCCTTTGGCTCTTCAGGCTTTTCAGTATTTTCTTTGTTAACACCTACTTGTTCTTCCATAGGTTTATCAGGCTTGTGGATTTTCTCCGTATCTTGGCTAATAATGGTAATTTCGGGTACTTTGTCTTCGACATTGTTCTTTGGTTGTTTCCTAACATTCTCTTGCAACTTCTTAATTTTTGAGATTATTGCATTGTCTTTATTTACCAAATTCATGTCTTTTGTTGTCGTTGGTATATTCTCAAGTTTAAGAGTACTTTTTTCTGTATCAAATAGTGAGACACAATCCCATAAAAACATGGTATCATTTTCTTGTTTTTCTATGGTATTCTTACCTTTTTCCTCTTCATCACTGTCCTCAGTCAATTTAGAGTCCAAGAGCTGATTCATTACCAATGTCATTGAATTTAACCATTGAGGACAATTCTTTTTAGAATGGGGTTGTTGGTGAAAAGTGCAGAAATATTCCTTCCCTACCTCTGTCAAATTCATTGATGCTGAACCATGTGGAGGTGTCTTGAATTGGTTGTTATCTTCCCTTTTTTTTGTAGTAAGGATTATAATATTTCTGAGCTTCTTTTTCCTTCTCCAAATCTATTATTCTGTTGGAAAGCTTTTGCATCATTTTTAACATCCCCTCAAAATTATGTGATTGCTCCTCTTTAGGTTTAGACAACAATAAGCCTCTTTTCCTGAAAGTTTTTTCTCGAGAGTGCTCAGGATAATCCTCTATACTTTCCTTTTCAGCCTCTATTCTTTCTGCTTCTTCATAAGTCTCTGCTAACGTAGGCTTGACTTGAGATTTTGCGAACATAGCCAAATCAGGACCTAAAGCTGAGGTATAATACTCAATCAAAACTTTATTAGAGGGCTTATCAGTTGCAGAGAAGTTCTTGAGGTAAGCAGAAAATATTTGAGTGAAATTGTGTACCTTCTCATTCCTTTCTTTTTTAAAGCGCCAAAACCTTTCATTAGTGTTGCATGTGTCTTTTGGGTTGCATATTTGCTTCTGAAAATCCTCTCAAAGGTATCCCAATTTGGTATAGAGTTTGCAAGCAAACCAAAGTACCAGGATGCTGCTGCTCCTTTAAGGGTGTGTGGAAAAAGTCTATAAACAACATCCTCATGTTCCCCAGCCCTTAATCCCTCTATTGCCAAATAGAAACTTTGCAAATGGTCATCTACTACAACCTTCTCATTAGGATCAAACTTAGGCAACAACTTCTCAAAATCTTGAGGTAACTCATGCAACAGAGGTGTTAAGTTCAAGGGTGATCTGGCTTTCCAAGCCGGCGGTGGATTTGGTGGGTTAGGTGTTTGATTTGCATTTACACCTGCCATGAGTCTGGGTGGAGAGTGAGGAGGTGACTGAACAGGAGTTTGTATAGGATAACAATAAGGTGTGTTTGGGACTATTTGATTCAAAGGATGAACCACCTCCTGTAATGCTCCTTCTACTAACTCTTCCAAGTCTCCAACCAACACTGAATCTTCCAAGATGGGACGTGTTGCCACCTTTCACACACCTGGATCACGTGGCAGAAATCTTCAAGCCACTCAGTGTGTCCTTGGGGGCAAGTCTCGAGTCAAGGCTGTCACCTTGTTCTTGACTCCTCCGTTTAGGCTCAACTCCTAACAGAGCCAAGGGGGGTAGACCCTATTAAGTTACTAAGGATAATTACTTAGTGTTGTGATGTTAAACTGATTGAGTTACTTAGGATTTTGCAATTTAACTATAGATGATCAAATATGGCAAGATACAAAAGATGAACACACGAAAGCACAATGCTGAGACACAATATATATATAAAACAAGAAAATAACCAGTGCCTTAGAATGGAGTCAAAAATAGAAACAATGTACTTGCGTGTGCTTGGAGTGAGTGTTTTGCGATTGCCTCTTGGTAATTTTTAAGTTAAAATTGAAGTGTGAGTTGATTAAAATTAGGCAAAGGGGGGACTCCAGATATACCCTAGAGTACTTGGAGTATGTCCAAAACTAAACCTTCACGGCTACCCGCAAGGAATATGTGGGATGAAATGGAGTCTCTGGGGCTATTGTTCATAACGCACCCATTAGGGTGTGACAGAGATCGGTGCCTTGAGGTCACTTTTCAGAAGTTCCTGCTTCCTTTGGGTATTTTGCCACCATGATGGTTCGATCTAGGTGTTGGATTTTCACCTGTTGGTTTGTTAATTTGGGAGAGTGAGTCCTAATTATACTAGTCACTCAAGTGCTTTTGATACAGCTTGACTGATCGGATGAACCGTAGCCAAGTGCAGAGCATACACACTGGAGTCTTGTCAATTTTAGTAAGTTTTAAACTGGGTGTTCTTGTTTAAAAGAAAACCCTCCATGAACCTCTTTCGATCCAAGTGGATCTCAATCGGGGAATCGAGGAGGGGTTAATTTTATAATAGCTGAAAAACAAATGATCAAAAGAAAATAGATACACAATTCTAGTTTTCTAATTAGTCCTACCACAAATCTCTTTCCCCTTTCGGGTCAATCGGGAAGTCGTGGGGTAAGTATTAAGATTACTTTGAAATATAAAGTATGGAATATGAAATTAATAATAAAATAAATTATACTACCTTTCATATTAGATCAATACTAGTTTGAAAGAAATGAGCAAAAAGCAACAAAAAGGACACCGGCGCAAATCCCCCCAGGGGAGATGGGGAATGGGCTCAAAAGAGCCTATTCAAAAATAATTTTATTAAAAGCAGTTAAAATATCATAGAACTGATATAATTCCTCTTGATCCTTATATGTATTGAAATCAAAATATTACAAGGTGCGAAAAACAAACGTTTTAGTCAAATGGGAGACCCCTGGGGGGATTTGAACGCTCCTGAAGACACTTCCGAACAGAAGCTTCCTTTTTTTTCTGTTACACTTGCTAAAAAACAGAGAGAATGTTAGAATAACATATTCCTAAAATCACTTTAATATTACCCTTGGATCAGCCTACCTTAACTCAAAAAGATGGAGTTAAAACTAGCTAAACAAGTGAAAAAGGAACCAAGGAAAGCAAGCTTTCCTTGGGATCTTGGATTGCTGTTCATGCAGCCAATGAAATATGCACTGATTTCTGGATTTATCTTTTGTAACAGAAAAAAATAAATCTAATGCATGCAAGCTACAAGTTTTCTTCAAATTTCCATGCAAAAAGGACGATTTCCCTAAAGCTAGATCTAGAATGCTTATGAAATTTTTAACTGCAAGATCTAGAATATGGGCTTTGATAAGATAGATCTATGTTGGAATTAATTTTAAGATGATATATCTAATCACATTCAAATCTATGAACAAAGTAACCGGGTAAAAATGTTGATTTTGAGGGAGGAAGAGGAGGAGAGAAATGCCGGTTTCCTTGAAGATCCACAGTGGAGATATCAGGTGGAATGTCGAGGGACTATGCCTTTGGAAGGTTTTTAAGAGAGTGAAGAAGCAAAATATATCAGCATCCTCTCCAATGTAGGAACCTCCAGCTCAGCTGAAATCAAAGAACTTGCCAAGAAACTTGTGAGATCCGATTAGTACATACACAGAGATTCAAAATAACATGCATATAAGCTTATAGGACATGTTGAATCTAGATCTCTAAACATGCATCAAAGGAAGGAGATGGTCAATAAACTTATTGAAAAGCACCTTTCCTATCAAGATTATAATAAGCCTATTATCAAACTTAACAACGGATCTACAAGCAATTAGCAAAAAATGAATACAGATACAGGTTACCTCAGTAAAATAATGGCAATAATCATCCACACATGTAATGGCACAACACCGTCTAGCCTCCAAAGATTTTCTTTATTTCAAATGAAGAATTAAAACAGTACAATAGCAGCATCACCTCAATCCTAGTTCTAACTAGCTTGGAAGAGGAGGCTGCGCCTAGATATATACAAAATACAAGACATCCAGCCTAGGGGGGGTGCAATTCCTCATGGAATCAGATGAAATCAACTGATGGAGAGTTCATCAATGCAGAACTGAAGCTGAACTGAGCCTACTTGTCAACTGGGGGATTGATTGAGCTGACACATCAACCCATACATCGACACATCAGTCCACAGAGCATCCAGGAGAGTCCACACATGTGGAGGAGAGAGAGAGGGCACAATTCCCCATGAAGACAGCTGAAGATCAACTCTGGATCTGATTTGATCACCTCCTTCAGTCAAAGATTTGTCAGATCCAGTCAATCTGCTTCAGATCTAACTGATTTCAATCAAATCGGCTGAGAATCCAATGATTTATGATTTTGGATTTGCTCCATTATTCATCAATTTATTAATTAAAATAATCAATAATTGATTTTTGGGGATTTCTGACCTGAGTGATGGAAAATCACTCAAAACTAGGAAATAGTGGGTCCATGGGTTTAAATGGTGCTCTTAGCTTGAAAATGAGCACCTACATGACTGAAATCGATTATTTGGCCCACTTTTATTACAAAATCAAATTTTCCAATTAAACTATTAAAAAATAGCCTAAGTTTCGGAAAAATTAAATTTTAAGAAAAAACACTGAAAAATTAAAAAAATTGAAAAATTGAAAAAACCTAGGGGCACTTAGACATGTTCATATGACTCAACTATGATGTCTAGCATGCTTATACATTGACACATAGACTCTAATAACATCAATAGACCTAAATTCCAAGCCGACCACCCCAACTTTGGAGGTATGGAGTGAAAAACTCAGAAATTATCAGTTGTTTGCTCAACAACCAATAATAACCAAGGGAAAAAACACCCCGGGATGAT